>APFE030489709.1:2391-26254 GCA_000404065.3 Pinus taeda
ATTCAGCTATCCAGCATGCTAAGAGAATGCAAGATCATTTTGAAAATTATGAGATAGATGATGACACTGTGAGGATGAGAATATTTGTCCAAAGCTTAACAGGGGATGTGCGAACCTGGTTTAGATCACTTCCTGCAAACACCATCAACAGCCTTGATGAGCTTTACCAATCCTTCACAAACAGATGGGAGAAAAAGAAAGATCCTCTACATATACTTGGTGAGTACGACATGATTAAAAGAGGTCCTCAAGAGACAGTTCTGGAATATTGTGCTAGGTTTAATAATGTATATAATGCAATACCTCAAAACCTCAAACCTCCCCCTGATTTGGCCTTATATAAATTTCCAGATGGATTTGACCTTGACATGGCTTACCAACTAAAATAAAGAGCCCCTCAAACCCTTGAAGAAGCTCAGAAGGTTGCTGTAACAGTTGAGGCAAACCTGATAACTAAGAGGAACAGGGCTAGACTAGAAAAGAGAGTTGCCTTTAAGGAGAAACCCTCAACCTTTGACCAAAAATTAGATGCAATAATTTCTGGTATGAAGAGGTTGGGTGACAGGGTAGAGTCTGTGGAAAGGAAGTCTTCATGGGAAGCACCACAAAATAACTCCAACAGAAATCCAAACTTTAGAAGGAACCAAAACCCTAGTGGGGTCAAAGCCAACAATGATCCAGAAATAAGGCCTCCATTTCAAGAGAACTATGCTGAAACATCCACATCAGAAGAACAAGTGGATGACACCCATATCCACCTAATGGGTCTTGATGATGAGCACCAAGTCTTCCTAAGTCAAGAGGATCATGAAGAAGAAGACAACAAACAATTTCAAGCAAAGTCAGGAGAGTCATTTGATTTCAAACAAGGCTATGACACAGCTGTCTATGAGGTCCAAAAACAATACAAACTACGAAGCAGGACTGTAAACATAACACAGCCTGAGAAAACCAAGGATAGACTACAGCCCAATAGTGCCATAGTAACAGAACCAAAGAATACAACTAATGCACTCACAAAGGAAGTAACCATTGAAGAAGTTACTGAGCATACACCAAACTCACTAGCTACATCATCTGTGAATTCCAATCCAAGCAAAAGGCCTCAAGAGGTGATTGACAAACATAAGCCCCAAAATCAAGAGGAAACCTTACCAAATAAAGAAAGGGGGCTCACCCATAGCTCTAAAATCCAAGCTGAGAAACCCTTTGACTTGGAAGCTGAAATTGGAAAACTAAAAATAGCCATCCCTCTGGCAGAGCTAGCCAAGAATGAAATCTATAAACATCAGATTGAGAAGTCCCTCCAACTCACTCAAAACAAGGACAATGCCAATGTGGACAATGTCAATGTGTTGGATGACACCCCAGAATTACTATTTGGCCCAGAGGTTGATGGGAAAATAGCAGGCTCAGGGATCCTACCCTTTTATGTCAGCTTGCATGTACATGACAAAATATTACACAATGCAATGTTTGACTCAGGTGCATCGCATAAATTAATGCCAAAATCTGTCATGGAAAGGCTGAATTTAGATATTACCAGGCCATACAAGGACCTGTCCTCATTTGATTCCAGCCAGGTTAAATGTCTAGGCCTGATAAAAGACTTGTGTGTATCCCTAGTCCAGTAGCCAAACAAAACAATCTTGATGGATGTGGTTGTTGCTGATATCCCACCCAAATATGGGATGTTATCGTCAAGATCATGGGGAGCCAAACTTCAAGGGTCTCTTCAATTAGACATGTCTTATGCTACCGTCACAGTCTTTGGTCAGCCCAAGTGATTGTATAGAGAGTCTCTGATGAAATACATGGTCAGCACTACAGAGAAGCCTCAAAACTTCCCCATATATGCTGTGCATTCTGACATAGACTCATACATCCTTTTCAATGACAATATAGGTAACAAAAACAATAAAGAAACTCAGATATCTAAGACAAATCAGCCTGCCAATCAAGGAAATCCTGACATACAAACACTGGTTGAATCAGAGGATACAAGCATTCAACAACACAAGACAAATGATGGTGAAATCAGGACTCCAAAACAGGATCAGAAATCAAATGAACAAACTGCTCCCTTAGAAACTAAGCCGATCCCACCAAATGAGAAGATTGCCACCAAAGCCAAACTAAGTAAACGACCCATACTCCAACTCACAAATCTAGACCATAGAGATATTATCCAAACCCCCCTAAAAGAGGAAGTTCAATGGTTCTTAGAATTTGATGGATCAGTTAACAAATTAGGGGCAGGAGCAGGAGTGTGGGTGCACAACAAACAAAACAGCCATGCAGAAGGCAGAGCCTACAAACTAAACTTCAAATGCACCAACAACATGGCTGAATATGAGGCTCTCCTACTAAGCCTCAAGTTGGTACAATCCCTACAATCCATTAGAGTATCAATCCTAGGGGATTCTGACTTAGTTATCCAACAGGTCAAAGGCAATTTTGTCACCAATGATAAAAGACTCAGGGCTTACAGGGCTGCTGCCACTGAGCTACTAAAGCCTTTTACTGAGTTCCAGATTACCAAAGTTCCCAGGGCTCAGAACCTGCATGCTCATAGTCTAGCCATGTTTGCAAGTACTTGCAAGCTCCCTTTTGAGCCCCACCACTATTTTACACCTAAAGTAAAACACAGACCATCAGTCCCAAACAATGTAAAGGACTGGCAGGTGTTTGACAATGACACACAAATTAACAATTTTTTGACTTTACAAGAAGAATTTTTAGGTCTGAACATAGACACTGAGTCAGCAAGTCAATCACAAATACATGGTGAGCACAAATACCAAGTAATATCACCCAAAACAGCCAATCAAATGCTACATCCTACAGTCTTCAACCAACACAACATACAAGAAATCCAACAGGTTGACAATGAGGAAATAGCTGAATATGAAACTAAGGTGATACAATTAAAGGACAATTTTCTTCCAATAGGCTTAGCTCCTTTGGAAGACATTTTTGACTCCAACGATGTTCCCAATAAACCAAAATTGCAGCCCCTAAACACTACTGTAGAGGAACATGACATTGGAACAGTTGAAAAGCCCAAAATCATAAAACTATCTACTGCATTACCTCCTGACCAAAAGCCCAAATACATTGACCTTTTTAAGGAGTTTCAAGCTGTATTTGCATGGAGTTATGAGGATCTAAAATCCTATGATACCTCTGTAATACAACACACTATCCCACTAAAGCCAAATTAGAAGCCTTTTAAACAAAAACTGAGGAGAATTAATCCTATGCTCCTTCCAGCAATGGAGCAAGAGGTACAGAAAATGTTCAAAGCAGGCATCATAGCACCAATCATATTCTCTGATTGGATTTCAAACTTGGTCCCTACAAGGAAGAAAACTGGGGAAATTAGGCTCTGTGTTGATCTGAGAAACCTCAACCAAGTATCATTGAAAGATAACTATCCCCTACCCAAGATGGATCACATCCTACAGAGAGTAGTAGGGGCCTCTAGGATTTCCTTGCTTGATGGGTTCTCAGGCTTCAATCAGATCTTAGTCCATCCTGATGATCAGGACAAAACTACATTTACAACTCCATGGGGGACCTTTAAATATGTTAAAATGCCTTTTGGTTTGAAAAACGCAGGGGCTACATTTCAAAGAGCAATGGATATTGATTTTTCCAAAGAGATCCATGACTTCCTGGTCATCTACTTGGATGCTCTCACACCTTTTTCAAAATCTGACCAAGACCACTTAAAACATTTGAGGCAGATATTTACAACATGCAGGAAATATGGAATTTCCTTGAACCCTAAAAAATCCTTGTTTGGACTAGAGGAAGGGAAACTATTGGGTCACACTATTTCCAAATATGGGATCAGAATTGACCCAGAAAGAATCCAGGCTATCCAACAAATGCCCCATCCAAGGAATATAAAAGAATTACAAGGCTTTTTGGGGAAAATCAACTTTCTAAGAAGGTTTATCCCAAACCTGGCTGAGCTAAGCAGATTTCTTAACAATATGTTGAAAAAGGATTCCAAAGTCAAATGGACAGTGGAGGCTAAACAAGCTTTTGAGGGCATCAAGTTTGCCCTTACCCAAACCCCTGTCCTAATGATCCCTCAGTTTGATAGAGAGTTCATCATATTCTCCTTTGCCTCTGAGCATACAATTGCTGCAGTTTTACTACAGAAAGATGACCAAGGGAATGAGAAACTCATTGCTTTCTTTAGTAAAGCTCTTAGAGATGCACCCCTCAAGTACTAGAGCATGGAAAAACAAGCATATGCTTTGGTTAAAGCTATTAAGGACTTTAGGATTTACATCCTGTACTCCCATATATTGCCTATGTCCCAAGCCCAATTGTCAAAGATATACTTACTCAAGAAAACTTGGAGGGTAGAAGAGGGAAATGGATTGCAAACATCCTGGAATTTGACATAGAAATAAAGCCTACAAAACTAATAAAAGGGCAGGGCTTGGCTAAATTGATGTCTGAAACAAATTTCCAAGCCCTAGACATCAACCAACTGGACAGTGAACCAGAGCTGGCGACTCCAAAGTTCAATGTAGCCTTTGAGCAATCCCCCTGGTATTCTGATATCTGCTATGTGTTACAAAACCTGTGTGCTCCCCCAGGGCTGTCCAGAACTAAATGTAGGTTCTTAAAAATGAAGGCTTTAAAATTCGGTGTCATAGAAGAAAATCTGTTTTGGAAAAACCATGAGGGCATCTTTCTAAATTGTCTGATTGAAAATGAAGCTAACAAAATCATGGAGGAGTTTCATGCAGGTGATTGTGGTGGGCATCTATACTGGAAGTCCATTGTGGACAAAATACTTAGAGCTGGATACTATTGGCCCACTATTTTCTCTAATGTCAAGAAATTCACCACTGCATGCCAAAAATGTCAAGTATTTGAAGGAAAGAGACAATTGCTGCCACTACCCCTAAGGCCTATTGCAACAGAGAGATCATTTCAGCAATGGGGCTTGGATTTCATTGGAGAAATCAATCCCTCATCTTCAGGCCAACATAGATGGATTCTGACAGCAACAGACTACTTCACAAAGTGGATTGAAGCAATCCCATGCAGACAAGCAAATGATTCCACCATCATACAGTTTCTTGAGACCAATATCCTTGCTAAATTTGGATGCCACGATAAAATAATAACAGACAATGTTGCTGCTTTCAGATCTAAAAAGATGATCAGCTTCTGCCACAAATTCCACATTACTTTGGGCCATTCTACTGCATATTATCCCCAAGGAAATGGCCTGGCAGAATCATCAAACAAAATCTTGGTAAATATGATCAAGAAGGTGTTGGAAGAGAACAAGAAAAATTGGCATAAGAAACTTATCAATGCCTTATGTGCAGATAGATTAACAACCAAAAGATCAATTGGGGTCAGCCCATATGAGTTAGTCTATGGATTAGAAGCCAAGTTCCCCTCATCACTAGGGATCCCTGTCATGAAGCTACTCCAAGAAAGTCAAGCTGAGCCCAATGATATGCAAAGGAGAGTGAATCAGATTATATGCTTACAGCAAACCAGGGACCAAGTTTATAACAGAGTCCAAATCTTATAAGAAAAGCTCAAGAAAGCTTTTGATAGAAGAACCAAGGCTGAGGATTTTAACATAGGTGACAAAGTTCTCAAGTGGGATTCAAGGAGAGAGAACAAAGGAAAGCATAGAAAGTTTGATTCCCTTTGGAGAGGACCATTTCTCATCCAAGCAGTGCAAGGAAATAACACCTACTTTCTTGAAAATCTGGATAAAACTGACTTGGATGAAGGTCCTGTCAATGGCAGGATGCTGAAGCACTATTTTGACTACCTTCCATAAATGCAGCATGCCTGCTCCTGTACATAATCTGTTGTATGTATATCCTGAATTTGTTGTATATATGGTTGTCTCTAAAACATGTGAATAAGTCCATTTCAAGAAACATTGCAGATACAAGAAAGGGTGGACTGCATCAGGTATTTTCAATAACTCAGTCCGCATTTTGAGGAATCAAGGGTGAAAATCTCCAAAGTTTGAAAGCAGTAGCTAAAGGGCCAACGCATACTGACCTGTTGTTCTTGGTCTTTCAAGGAGAAAAACCATCCCCATGTGGAGCCATTGTTGGATACCTATACCAATAGGTTTCATATTTCATGATTGGCAAATTCAAGCGCCAAATATGCTCTACTTTGCTGCTACAAAGGTTCCATATTTGCAAGGAAAGACAATGTGTGTACATGCCTTCATGCCCATTAAAGTTTTGATGGATGACCCAACAGTCTAAACTGGATCATGCCATGTTTTCAATTTATGTTGTAGAATAGAGAAAGAAATCTGTCCAAACTGTTTAATCTTGGCAGATCAGTAGTTAGGCAGAGAAAAACTAAGGTTCCCAACTGCTTAATCTGGGGCCTTGGAAGAAATAAGGGTAGTACTAGAAAGGAAATGAAAGCAAAAAGCCAAGGAAAAGAAAAGGCACATAAGGGGTTTGCAAGTCCAAGTGCACCCTCCAAGAAGAAATAAAAAATGCTAGGCAAAATAGTTGGGTAGGTAGATGGGGTTGCAGAAGTGGTGTTCCTTCCAAGATCAACTTTGCTAACCAAGTACAGGCAAAACAACTCAGTGGAGCATGTCTAATTTCCCTTTTTCCCTTTGTTTACCACTCATTACTAACTTCCCTTCACAAAGTTGTGTACATAAGAGAGACTCAAGGTTTTATGGTGGTTCTTATGGCCTTTAAAAGCCACATTTCTTGTGCAAAAATCTTTTCATTTTGATCTACTCTTTAAACTAAGTTGTCTCCAAGAAAACCTAATGATACCATTCTTCATTCACCTTCTCCCTCCATATTAACCTCTAACTTTATTATCTAGCTCCCTATGCTTCACCTTCCCTACTATTATAACACCAAGGTGTATAAACCCTAATCAATGTATAAATATCCCTCCCCTTGGCATTATAGCCATAAGTTTCACTACTAGGGCATTGGATTAACATCTGGTTAAGCTCAAGAACCCATGCCTAACCGCTTTTCTCTATCAGAACTTGTCTACCTTGTCAGCTCTCCATTTTTGCCTAAAAACCCTTGAAGAAACCCTTTTGTGCACCCTTATACGACTAAAAGGCAAAAATTTGATGAAATCCACCTTCCCCGCCTTATCCTAAGGTCGGGAGCCAGTATACGCCTTTTGCATAAAAATTCATTAAACCCGCCTATCCTAAGTTTTGCCCTTCATATGCCTTATGCGAAAAATTTCACGAGAAACCTTTGTTTTTTTCCTTTTCCTAATGTCGTCGGGTATATATGATTCTATCAAAGAAAAACATTGAAAACCATTGAAAATCGTTGATAACCCAGAGGGTCCCGCCGGGCGCAGTTACCAATACATATTATTATTTTAAGCCGCCCATTGACCTTATCCGCCGTGCAGCTTGCTGCCCCGATATCCGTCCGATCAAGCCTTTTCTGATCAACGGTCGTCGTGGGTTTCGGAGGGGCCCGACGTCCGACAGATAACCATCGTTGACTTTATCCTCCGTGCACATTCCCTTCCCGATGGCCGTCAGATCGCGCGCCTCAAATCCAACGGTTGTCGTGGATTTCGGAAGGGCCCCGACATCTGACAGATATCGTCCGATATCTGTCAGATGGTGATGTCACGCGGGATCCACGCGTCGCTCCCAAACTCCGTCGGAGCCCCCTCTGACAGATTCCTTGCCATATAGGAGGGGGCCCGATATGAAGACACCTGTCCGCCTGCGTCACCATCCTATCATCGCCCATGTCAGCGCCACGACCGCGCACCCTGTCCTCCATTCGTCCACCTGGCCGCCACCTCACCACCCCCGTGGACCAGTCTTAGGCCGCCACGTCACCTGATGACGTCCTGCTGACGTCATCTGACACGGACCCACTTGCTGACGTCATTTAAAAAGCACGCCAATAAGCCAAAAAAGCCATATTTTAACGATTTTGCGTGTTTTTTAGCACTTTTTGTAAAAAACACCTCTGCTCTCTCTGCATGCGCATTACGACGAACAATTCGCCAACCAATTCCAGACCATCCGCAGAGGTTCAGAGCGTGCACCCAACTGCTGTTCCGTCCTGAGCAACTTGTTAAATAGGTATTTGTCCGTGAACCTCCCTGCAACCTGGTTTATTCTCTGTAAATTCTAAAAAACACCTAAACACGGCGGAGGCTTAAGAAATTACCATAAAACCACACATACCTAGTCCCTCATTGAAGAATTAACGGTCAAATTTCACTAGCAGAGCCATTTCGCACTGAATTCTTGGTAAAACCCTCTTCCGTTCGCGCAGTCGTGAACCAGAGTCTATAACCTGCTTCTAATTATCACAGAGAGGCCTGCTAAACACGGTAAATAGCCTTCTGAGAGAGCCAAACAGTATCCTAATTGCTGTAGACTTACCAGCGTTCTTCAAAATCTTCCTTTCTCAGGCAGCGCCTTCCTTATTTGTCAAGCAACATTCAACAAACATGCAGACCTCAGAAGTCCCAGCAGCCCTGAATGTGGCTACTCTAAATGCCCCCCAGAGAGAGATAGAATGGCAGGATTTGGCAGACCTAGAATACCAAATCTCAGAGGACAGCCCATCTAAATGCAAATTCCACATACATCTGTTAAATGAGCTCAGGGCCAAACATAAAGATGGAACAGATATTCTAGGCATTTGGGAGTCCTCCCTCCCAATCTTCAAGCTCCCTCAGGTCAACCAGTTCCCTGAGCTGATTCACCTATGTGCTGTCTGCTACGATCCCATGAGGAGGGCAGTGCTTGACCCTACAGGTGCAGTAGTTTTTTACATGACCCCTGAGGCCATCTGGGAAAGCTCCAGTTCAAAACCCAGAAGAAGTTGGTCCCCTTGTCCCTGCTGGACTTGATCAACCAAGGAGCCAAGATATTGACAGAAGCACAGATCCTGAAGTTGAATCAACTATTCATCACAAACTCTGACACGGTGATGCACCCTCCTATCTTTGATGGCTATCTCAATCAACTGGGTCTGGACCTGGCTTATATGATTAGCTCAGTTTTGGGGTATAAATCATTAGAGTTTATTGAGGAAACTGTATTAGTAATGATGACAATGTTTTCCCCCGGCAAGGCTCCTATTTGCTATGATTATGCCACATACATTTCAGACAAAATGCATGAACAATTTTTGAACTTGTCCAGGGAGAGAGTGTTTAGGTACACCCCATATATTTACCACCTCATCCTGTACTACGAACATGAGAAGTTCTCTTTTGAGATCAAGAGAACTGATGCAGCAGGCAACCCAAGGTCAGTGGTCTACTGGACCTCAGTCTTCCACATCCTCTCATATTCTCCATACACATATTCTGAGTTCATAGACCTGTTCATCCATCCAGCTATGTCTCTCTTCTTGACCTCACCTCCTCCAAGACTGAGTGATGAAATGCAGAGGATTCTGCAACTATCCAGTGCATACAGCATAGGTGATTGGTACTTTTAGCAACACTATACTGTGATCAGAATATATGGGTGTGAGTTGCACCCATACAGATTGCCCAGGTATGTACCAATGAGATTGTTTACATTAGAATATTTCAGGCAATTTGGCAATGCCGATATGGTGCATTTTGCAGGCAGGGGCAAGAAGGCACAGCTTAAAGTGAGAAATCAACTGGGCCATTTCATCTTAAACAAAAGGGAAGGCGAGAAAGAGGCTGACAGAAGATTAGAAGGCCTTGGCCTAAAACAAAGCTTTCTGTGGAAGCCCTATGACCCCAACAATTCCATATTCCTGAGAAGGAAGAAATACAAGCTCTCCAGCTATGAGCATGTGAGCTTGCTCCATATTCAAAGACATGCAAACCAACCAAAATGGAGAAGAAACACACTGGAAGAGCCAATTACTCAGGAAGAACTAGTTGAAAGAGCTAGGAAGCATTTATTAAAAATGGTTGACTTAGAATCTCCTTCTCAGGTACCCACTCTACCAAAGCCTCAAACAGGAGCAGCTGCTTCATCTTCAACAACACAGCCAGAAGTAGTGCAAACTACAAACCCGGAGCAGAGCAAGAGCAAGGAAAAGGTCATGGAAGAACCAAGCAGCCAACAGGGTCAAAGAGAGCATCCCCAGCAGGAACAGCAGCACAAATACCAACAGGATCAGGAAAAACAACCAGCAGAGGCCCAAATGGCCACCAAAGAACCCACAGCACCAATGGCGCCTCCAAGGCAGGATTCTAGGGTTGATTCCTCCGTCCTCGAAACCCCTCAAATGGAGGATGTAAGCAGAAAAAGAGAAAGGGAGACTCCCATCACTGAAACATCAGAGAAAAGGCAAAGGTTAAATCCCTTCTCAGAGGAGGAAATGCCAAGTATGGAGGCATCAGCCAGCTCCTTACAACAGGAGCAAGACAGGGCAGCGTTAGGAGAAGTGAGCTCCTCAGCACAGAGGAGGGGAGGAGAAACCAGCATCAAACAACAGTTCATAGAAATCAAGAGGAGGAGTGAACCATTGAAAATTCAACTCTACAATCATCTGCTGAACATGGCTCCCACAAACCAACAAAGGCTCATGTCTGCCTTTGATGTGCAAGAGGGGAAAATGACATTGAACCACTTCACACCAACAGTGCAGCAACCACAAACAGCTGCAGACTACATCAGGACCAATCTAGAGGTCCTGTCAAAAGACATCCACCCTATGGATCAGATTGAGCTCTATAAACAGACGGGTGAGATGGTCTATGCCACCTTGGCTGATAAGACCATGGTCAACTACAGGCTGCAAAATAGCCTGAACAATACTGCTGTACAGCTTGAGTTGGAAAAGGCCTCCTCTCAAGCTAAGGATAACAGAATCAAAGCCTTGGAGGAAATCATAGTAGAGTTTTGGCATGACCCCAAGGATGTGAAAGCAGTACAAGAAGTCCTCAGGCTAAGGGATGCTGACATGGCAGCAATGAAAAAGAAATTGAAAATCCCAGCAACTCTTCACCGACAAACAGAAGAGGTTGCCCAGCAGAGGCAAGAAAAGGATGCATCTTCCTTACTAATGACATTGTACAAGGAGCTCATCCAGACTCAAGAAAAGTTGCAGGAATCAGAGGCCAATCTAGAAGCAGCATTGCAGTAGAGGGAGGCAGGGCAAACCTCACAGCCACCTCCAGAAACAATAGACCTTGAGGAAACCCCTCAAGACACTGCCCCTCCCAGCCAACAAGTGCAGCAGCAAGCCCCAGACACCTCAGCACCAACAACAGAGCAGGCTGAAAGCCTGGACATGCAAAAGCTGAGGAAAGAAATACAGGTACTGGAGTCCCAGATGTCTGAGCTGAGCCAAGCCCAGGACAATCTGGCTAAAATAAATGAAAAGTATGACAAATCAAAACAAAATAGAGCAGAAAGAGAGAGGGAGGTCAAGGCCCTGAAGAAGAGGATTGCTGAACTTGAAAAAGGGCTCACATTGGATAAAGTCACAGCAGAGCTTAAGAGGGTCATCTGGGGCTACATTGGCCAGTCCATAACAGACCAATGGGAGTATATAGAGGCTATATATGAGCAAATAGCCCTCATTGCAAGAGCACGCAGAGAAATACAGAGAGCAAGGGCATCTCTAGGCAGCATGCCTGAGATTGCCACTAATATGATAGACGTGCTGAACTACAGGACAAGCTCCCAGCTGGTAAGAATGGGGATTGAAAACAGAACAGAGACCATCTCCCTAATCAGAAGAGTCCTGACACTGAGAAACCTGATTCAGACCCTGGAAAGAAGAACCCAGGATATGCAAGCTGATATTAATAAATTTCAGAGCAGGTTTATGTCTTTGCAGAACAGGGGGCTCCCTAGCCCATTGGATCCATCAGGAAGATTACTCTCCCATGAGAAATATATTAAGAGAGTAAGCAATTTTGCAGCAACACAGATTTCAGAGGCACCTAGTACATCGTCAGAAGCAGGCCCAGTAATAGGGCAGATTCCTTTTGATAGAGTAGATAATTTATTTTTTATTAGGAATGAAATTGCACATTTATTTGATGAACCCCCTCACTTTTATAAGTATACAGAGGCTGATGAGACCATGGGGTCAATTTTGAAACATCAGTTGCCTCCATCAGATACATGGGAGGAGTTGATACGATTACTGTTAAACCAAAGTCAGTAATTGCGATTTTTCCTTTGAAAATATTTTGAATCACATGCACAGCAGGACAAAGACACATCAGCAGGTACGAAGACAGAGGCTGAGCCAACTCAGCACAGGTACTCGGCCACAACAACAGCATCAGCAGTCACAGGTGACAGGGCCGAGAAGAGACAGAAAGTTACAACTGCACAGACACGACATTCAGCAGTTATGTCAAAGCCGCTCAACCGACTCCCTAAGGCCCAAAGGTCAAGATTATTCTGGCAGGAGTAAAGAGCACTTATCTTGTATTAAAAGATTGTAATAACTTCTCATCTGCCACTCCTGTACGAGTTAAAGTATATATTTATTTCTCAGATGACTCAATGCCTGAGATATTTTGTAAAAGACTTCTATATATTCCCCCTCGCATTTGTAAGCAGGGGTTGGACTTTGGATGTAAGAAATCTCTTGATATCTATTCTGTAGCTCTTCTATTGTAAATCTTCAGACTACTAATACAAAGGATGATGGGATTTCCAAAGCGTTGTGTCTCTTGATGTCCTGCCGGTGCATGACTGAATATTGCAGGATTCTTGCGTGTTTCATGGCTCAATAAGTTTCCTTGTTTCTCTCTGTTATATGTTTGCTATCTTTTTTATTCATGTTTTCCATATATCAAAAATCTAAATGGCAAGGAAAAAGAATAGTCTCAGGATTTAATCACTCATTACCATGAGCTCAATCTAAGCTATTTCAAATGTTTTCTTCAGTTATGGTAATGAAAGAGTAATTCTTAAATGCTACCTTTCACACTATATCATCACAGTAATCTATTATTTCAGGAATTCAGGTATTTCTCCTAAGTAATAGGTCCCATTCTCACAGCCCAGCTCAGTGAAGAAAATCTTAATTGCTTTTCACTAGTTGATTCACATTTCAACCTCACAATTTACAGTTTGTTTCATGAAACACATACAGGCCCTGTAATTCCAGTTTCACTCAAGCCAAGATCTCAAGGAAAAAACTGCTACAGACCCCATTTCCCAATGGATTAATTTCATCCGCAGAGAACACTTCAAAACTATCAGAAAACATCCCCCAACCAAAACAAAAACAAATAAACCTTCATTTCATAACTAGCCTAAAACCTGCATAAAAACAGTGACAAACCTTACAGAGAGAGCCCTCTCTGATTACAGCTGGGCTAGAAGCTGTAGTCCAAAGATTGGTTAGTGGTTACCCCGGCCGTATTCCCTTGGGAGTCATAGGGAACAACCTGGGTGTTAACAAGGTACTAGGGCATGCTACCCCAGTCACCTTGTGTAAGTCCCTAAAAATCTTGGCCACTAAAGATACCTCAAATCACATACACTATTGGGGAGGACATAGTCACAAATAGTACGTTGTGTGGGCAGGATACTTGAGTCCTCGACTCAGCTCTGATATCCCCGAAGGGATCCCCAATACACAGAATACCCAAAGGAGTTGCAAGAAAAAGGTGGGCTACCTTCATTTACTATCCGATGTTGTCTTGTATTTAGCTTCGGTTTTACTGGAGTGGTCCCGGTAGTATGAGTACAGCATGAATTTTCTCTCTTTTAATGGCACTAGTTTAGGTTTTCAATCTTGGGTAGTTTACTCACACTGCCTATCCCAAGATCCTAGCCTGAACTAATGTTTGTTTGCTCAATAAAGAGTTATTGATTGATTTTAGGTAAATTTTATGTGTATTTCTTTATTGTCCTCGGTAGGGGAATTGACAAATGAAATATGATGAGACTCTGACTCAAAAATCATCCACAAGACAATGCTTAAAAAAAAAAAAAAAATCGATGAAAACAAGTTGTATTCTATAGGTGAGAGTCTTTCACATATTCATATTATTTCCATGCATCCTAGTCATTTAACACATGCATAACCAACGCAAATCTTTGCAATGTTTTCTGAACAACTACTTGAAACCAAAATAAAGCAACTTTTAACCAGCTAAACAGGAGAATGAATAAAAAATGTGGATCTTTCTTTCATAAAGAATGCTTTCAAGAAAGAAAAACAAAACTTATTTCCTAAAAAAAGCTTTTAGGACACCTATATTGCTAACAAAATGTAGTAGCAGATCCTCTTTCAGTCCAAGAGCAGGCTTCCTATCCCCTTGGGTTTGCAGACACAACTGGAAATCAAGTTTTTGGGAGACTAACGCTCTGTAGCAATGGCCACAGAGAGTTACTAGGTCCACTAACGCTTTCTGTATGTAGACACAGAGCTTTATAAAGCACTGTGTAGTCTACTAACCTGCGTTAGTGTGGGGAAACAACTCAAAACAGGGCTTCTCAGATCAGATTCAATGATGAATATATGTAGGCAAGATGCAACAATGTTTAGGTGGGTCAGAAAGGGAATGCAAAAGTATAGGGAGGTCTTAGAGGGAGGAGAAAATTGAGAACTATCTGAGTAAACCAGGAACTAGGTGTATAGTCCCCATCGAAGTCGCCAGTTCTGCTATAGGATAAAATACAGGTTGTATGGAGATTGGAGATACCCTCAAAGGTCTTCCCAAGACCTTTGGCAGACTGAAAGATTATCTACAACCGTCACAAAGTTACATGCATATACATAAACAATAACTAACTATCAAAGTAGGAGAAGTAGATTACCTCAAGCCTCCATGTAGATTTGCTGGAGAGAACAATGCAGCTAGGTGGAAGTCCCCTAAGCTGGCTCCAGATCAAGTCATGCACATAGAAGAGATAAGCATAATCACAGCATAAAACTCTGATAACTGATACATGAATATATAAAAGAACATCTAGTTACACATAACTAAACTACTCATGCTAAAAGGTATTGGACAAACAAATGAATGAATGATAGTACGAACAAAAGATATAGCCAGTCAAAAAACTTCCAAGTATAGTCGAAAGAAAAGCTTTCCTTTGTGATTTCCTTTGTGCTTTCGACTATTGGTGGTATCGACCCACAGGATTCCATGCTTATAGTTTTCGACATGGAAAAGTGTAAACCTCCCCTTTCCCACAAACTTGCATTTCAAGTGCAATTTTTTCTGAAGGTAAAGGTATACACTGAACAGTCATCGACGAAGGTGCTTCTACCTGTGTCATGTCGGCTTCATGTTGGCTCACTTTGGGTTTTCCAACCCTATCCCCACCATCGAATTCCCTTAAAGCTTTTGACAGCCAAACTTTCATCCCAAAAGGTTACCTAGCTAGCTATCCCATCACCTTGAGTGGGAAAACGATAACGGTAGATATTGATGTCATGGATCACAAACTCGACTATAATCTACCTTTCGGTCACACTTGGACTTATGCCATGAAGACCGTTGTGTCTTTAGTCTTCTCTATCATCCTCTTTCCCTTGGATGGAAAGATAGTCATAGTGGACCAGCTGTTCTTTTGCACCCCAAATTACTCTATGTACCCTTAGTGGGTGGTGTACCTGACTCTTATGTCAGTATCGGTACCGATCTACTGAAGGGCTCTTCCCTGATGGGTTGTTTCCCTCTTCTGCCACCCGTGGTTCCACAGATGGTCTCTATGGTTTCATCCATTCCTCACGAACTGACCAATCCTTGGATCCTCACAGCCCCTTCAGACATTGACACTTACAGAGAAAAAATGTCACTGTCACCAGCTAAAGTTGCCTACCAGGCCATTCAATCTGTATCCAAGTCTCCGATCACTTTGGTCACAGCCAATGGTACCACCGCCCCTCCCATAACCACTCCTTTCGATCCTCTCAATCAAGTCCTACCTATGGACGAAGCTATTAGAGATATCATGAGTTTAGAAGAGTGACCTTGGGAGGACTCGCACCATCATGTTTTGATATCTTATTCGGACATGATGCCCCTTCAAATCCTGTCACCTGACGCACATGAAATCATTTCCTCGCCCTCTACGACTATCCAAACTTTGGAGGCGGAAAGAAACATGGGAAATATTTTAAAGACATTGCTCATCAATATTTCTATTGTTGGCATTATGATACATATGTTGTAATTGATGGCAACCCACTCATCTCAGATGATAAATTATAGTGCAGCAAAGTTATTTTCTGTTTCACAGATTTTCACATAGAGAAACGTTCATGCACTTTCATGCAGAAAAAAAGTTCCTTTCATGAAGAGAAAAGTTCACGCACTTTCATGCAGAGAAAAGTTCCTTTCATGCAGAGAAAAGTTCACACACTTTCATGCAGAGAAAAGTTCCTTTCATGAAGATAAAAGTTCACGCACTTTCATGCAGAGAAAAGTTCCTTTCATGCAGAGAAAAGTTCTCGCAGTTTCATGTAGAAAAAAAGCTCACGCACATGGGAAATCTTATGGTTGGTTCATGGTATTAGTCCGACAGTTTTTTATCCTATGGTTTTGGTCTGTGATATTGCATCCAAAAGTGTTGATCCTAAGTATTGGGTCCATGGTATTGAATTGTTATGGTTTTTGGTCTGTGGTATTGTGAAAGGCCTAAGGCTATAAAAGAGGAAGGAGATCATTTGGCAAGGCATCTTCTGAATTATTTAATATCTGATAAAGTGCTAGATCTGGAATACTGTGATTGGGTTATGGTGCAGATCTGGGTCTGAATGAATATGGAACCTGAGTGCAAGGAGAAGGATAAGTTCTATTGATGGGTCAAAATCTTAAGGCTGGAATAGTGGTATCTCTATATGATTTTGATCTGTGATATGTGGCGCACACTTGATCTATAAATCTGATAATCTGGGTTAACTAATATCTGAATGTTTGAAAGAATGAATTTATAGCTCTGTACACAGGTTTCTGAATAGTGAAGTAGCGTACATCTCTTGATTTATGTTCTAGCTGCTTCTGTTTATTGCTACAGTGTTCTGGGTTCAGAAGTGGGGTGTGATTACTGTTATTATGATCTAGGTACAGTCGTCAGAGAAATGTTTATTTTGATTCAGTTTTGATTGGTGAAAAGGTGATTGGTTGATGCATAAATTCTTGATGTTTGATTGATGTTATTTGTGGATCCAGTCTAAAAATTTATGAAACGTGGTCCCTGGAAGGAAGGGAAGGTTGTAGTCTTCTGTAGGTAGCAGCCTGTGTACTAGTATCTCAACTAGTACAAGAACTAAGGGGGTTGTAGCTCCCTTCCAGGAGAAGCTGGAAAACGATAGAGGGTTGTAGCTCTCTGCAGGTAGCAGCCTGCGTACTGGTAAAGGACTACACCAGTACAGAATCATTGTAAAAAGAAGTTTCTAATTGAAAAGATAGAGACATATTGCAGCAGGTGGTTTTCACCCACATTGGGTTTCCACCTTATATCTTGTGTTCTTGTGTGTGACTGTCATCTGCTCTATTTTTCTGTTCCTGGTTACTGTTTATATGATCCTGATGCACAGATTAATGTTCAACATCTGTAGAATATTTTAAATTATAAGTATGTATGGTATACGCGGGTTTCCTTATCTGTAGTTTCATATATACGCGGTTTTCTCTAACTGAAGTAGCGTACATGTTCTGGGTTTGAAAAAGAAAATAATTGACCAGATAATATTGATTCACCCCCCCTCTCAGTATTATTTCCAACAGTTGGTATCAGAGCGGGTCCTTCAGAAGGAGCTTGATCGCTTGAAGGAAGATCTATCATCATGAGCAACTACAAGAGAGAAGCATCAATCATGCCACCAATTTTTGATGGGACCAACTTCGTCTATTGGAAGGTAAGAGTTACAGCCTATCTTCAATCTCTTGGTACAGAAGTCTGGGATATCATAGATACGGGGTACACTTTTCCATTAGTAACTCCTACAGATCCGGCTGAGAAGAAGTAGTTTGAAACTATTGCAAAGGCTGTCAATACGCTATTAGGATGTCTATCTCAATCAAAATTCGTCAAGGTTATGCAGTATAAAACCACAAAAGAAATATGGGACAAGATCGTTTCGATCTATGAAGGAGATGAACAAGTAAAAAGAGAAAAACTTCAAACCCTCAGAATTCAATATGAAAATCTTAGAATGTACAATGATGAAAGTGTGGCTAACTATTTCCTATGCATAGATGAGATTGTTAATTGTAGGAAAAATTTGGGTGAAGAAATAAAAGAGGTTGTTGTGGTTGAAAAGGTTCTGAGATCTTTGTCTTCTAAGTTTGAATCAAAAGTTTCTGCAATAGAAGAAAAGGAGAATCTACAGAAAATTACCATGTCGCAACTACACGGAATTCTAACCACTTATGAAATGAGGAAAGGGGGAACATCAGACAGAAGAGAAGCCACTTTCAAGGCCTCAGGAAAAGGAGATTCTTATGACTCAGGACATATGTCAGAAGAAGAGGAAGAATCAAATTTTGTCAAGAACCTTCAACGGGTTGCTGGAAGATTCAGAGGTAACTTACCCTTCAAATGTTTTGCTTGTGGAAGAGTCGGTCACTATGCTGCCAAGTGTCCTCATAAAGGTAGGGAACCTGTTAGATGGAACAAGAAATAGAATGTAAATAAGAAAAGCTATTACACTCATGAAGACAGTGATGGATTTTCAAATAGTGATGGATTTTCAAATAGTGATGAAGATGAACAAGGTAATAAGTATAGACTTTCAATGGCTTTTGAAGATGATGATTTCATGGATACTATAGATGAAGAAGGTCTTTATGAAGAGATTTCTAAACTCAAAATTTGTTTAGAAGAGAAAAATATGATTATTGATACTCTGCAATTCCAATTGGCCGAAAGTGAAAAACATCATGAAAAGTTAGAATGTGAAATAGTGGGACTTAGAAAAGAGATTGAGAAAACTAAAGCTCTTAATCTTAGATTTGTTAAAGGATCTGAAATGTTAGATGAGATTATCAAAGTACGGTGTTCTCCACTAATCAAGATAGGACTGGGATATAATGAAGAAGCATCTCAAGCACAGAAGCCATCCACCTCCAAAAGTTATATTGATGCAGCAAGGAGAAGTGAACAAATTGACAATCAACAGCAAAGGCACAATGTTGCTTCACCAGGTAAATCAGGGACACTTTTCTTCAAGAATGAACAAAGATCACCAAGTAAATTAGGGGAAATTTTCTTCAAGGATAAACAGAAGCTACAACATACCACAGGTGAATCATTCTCAATTTGTCTCAAGAATGAATGTCAATGAAAACTACAATCGTTCGGTTCGCAGGATTGATAATCGCAGGAATTTCTTCAATGGCCAATGTTTCTCTTGTCACAACTTTGGACACAAAGCAGCTCACTGTGTTGCCTACAAAACTATGATGACTAGAGAAACTCAAAAACAGAGGAGTATGATTGGAATCATGAAAAGGACCTACAATAACTTTTCTGCTCTTGAAAATGAAATAGAATGTTCTATTTGTAATAATTTTGGTCATGAAGATTCTGAATGCAGGAGCAGGTCTCAGCAGGCAACTAAGAAGGAGCAAGCCTCAAATATCAAAACATGGAGAATGAAAGAACTACAACCAGAAAGATGTGGTATAGCCTTATATGCAGAAGGGAAGGAAAATCAATGGTACATTGACAGTGGATGTTCAAAACATATGACATGTGATAAAGAAAAACTTCAGTCATATAGTGCCTTAGAGAAGGAGAAGAAGGTCTCATTTGGAAATGACGCCCATGTACTCATAAAAGGTAAAGGTTTTGTTCTTTTAAAAGAAAAGGTCAAAGCAGGAAATGTTATGTATGTTGATGGCTTAAAGCATAATCTATTGAGTGTCAGTGAGATGTGCGATCAAGGAACAAAGGTAATATTTCAATCAAATGGATGTAGTGTTCGTGATCTTGATACAGGAGAAACAATGATCAAAGGCATAAGAACTCAAAATAATTTATACATATTCAAAGAAGGACAACAATGATGCTATCTGAGCAAGAATGATGAACACTGGCTATGGCACTGGAGGTTGGGGCATCTAAGCTTCTCACAGATAAGGAAAGCATGCAAATACCAGGCAGTTCGTGGTCTTCCAGACATCAGAATTCCAGATAATACAATATGCAAATCATGTTAGTTTGGTAAGCAAACCAGAAATAACTTTCCTGAGAAGGAAGCATCAGCTAGTAGGCCACTTGAGCTTGTCCATACTGATGTATGTGGTCCATCTAAGAAAAGGTCACCTCGGTGAGAAGAATACTTTATATTATTCATTGACAACTATTCAAGGATGGTTTGTACAGGACTAATGAAGCACAAAGATGAAGCCTTCGAAAAATTCAAATCCTTCAAAGCTTTGGTTGAAAATGAATCAGATCACAAAATTAAATGCCTCAGGTCTGATAGAGGTGGGGAGTTTACCTCAAATGAATTTTTCAATTTTTGTGAAGAACATGGAATAAGAAGAGAATTCTCTACAGCCATGACTCCTCATCAAAATGGATTAGTGGAAAGGATGAACAGAACGGTTCAGCAAATGGCTCGTGCTATGCTTGATGAATCTAGAATTTCCACAACTTTCTGGGGTGAAGTTGCATTTGCTGCGGTTGTTATTTTCAACAAAACAAATGTCCGGGTGAACAACACTCAAACCCCTCATGAGCTCTGGTATGGTGAGACTCCTTTGGTAAAATATTTCAAAATTTTTGGAAGCAAATGCTATATCAAAAATACTGATGAACATATTGGCAAGTTTGAACCTATAGCAAATGAAGGCATTTTCCTTGGTTACTCTCCCCACAACAAATCTTACAAGGGTTATAATAAAAGGCTTGGAAAAATTGCTGAAAGTATTGATGTAGTGGTTGATGAAGAAGAAAACACTCCTAGGCAGGCAATATTTGAATATTTCGAAGATGATGAGGACTATCCATCAACATCAAATAAGATTCATGATGAAGAAGAAACCTATGAAGAAGAAACCCATGAGGAGTCTGAAGAACAAATAAGGATAGAAGAAAAGACTCCATCCAGGTATGTTCAGAAGAATCATCCAGAATCTCAAATTTTGGGGCAAAAAGAGGCAAGAATACAAACAAGAAGAACAATTGCAGAAGCTTCAAGCTATTTGGCATTACTTTCCTCCACTGAACCACAAAATGTAAGAGAGGCATGCAAAGATGAATGTTGGGTCAAGGCAATGGATGAAGAACTTGAGCAGATAAAAAAGAATAACACTTGGGAGTTGGTTCCTATACCAAAAGATAAGAATGTCATAGGGAAAAAATGGATCTTCAAAAACAAGTTGAATGAAAATGGGGAAGTGATTAGAAACAAGGCCATACTTGTTTGTAAAGGGTATGCTCAACAAGAAGGAATAGACTTTGAAGAAACTTTTGCTCCATTGCTAGACTTGAGGCCATCAGAATGTTCCTTGCTCTCTCTAGCTTTCAGAAGTTCAAAGTATTTCAAATGGACGTGAAATCAACCTTTCTGAATGGAGACTTAGAAGAAGAAGTGTACATTGAGCAGCTAGATGGATTCATCCTTGGTAATGATCCAAATCTTGTATGCAGACTAAAGAAGGCTCTCTATGGTCTCAAACAGGCTCCAAGGGCTTGGTACTATCATCTAGACAAATACCTTCATCAACAAGGTTTTTCAGAAGGATCAGCAGATAGCAATCTTTATATAAAAATTGAAAATAACAAATTGCTAATACTTGTTGTGTATGTATATGATATCATCTTTGGTAGCAATGAAGAAGCTATGATTCAAAACTTTGCCTTGGTGATGCAGAAGGAATTTGAAATGTCTTTGCTTGGAGAACTGACATATTTTCTTGGTTTACAAATCCAACAAAATAAAGGCAATATCTTTTTATCTCAAACCAAGTATCTCAAGCAGATATTGAAGAAGTATGGCATGGAAGATTCAAAACCAGTATGCACTCCTATGGTCACAGGATGCAGCCTCAGTGCAAATGATGAATCAGCAGCAGTGCATCAACCAACCTATAGGTCCATGATTGGAAGTCTTCTCTATTTAACAGGTACCTGACCAGACATCATGCATGCAATAGGAATGGTTGGAAGATTTCAGGGAAATCCTAAGGAAACTCATCTTCAGGCAGTAAAGAGAATTTTCAAGTATCTTTAACGAACTCAAAACTATGGCCTATGGTATCCTAGAGATGCGGATCTCACTCTTCATGCTTATACAGATGCAGATTGGGCTGGAAGCGTAGATGACAGAAAAAGCACTAGTGGTGGTACATTCTTTATGGGTTCTAGATTAGTATCTTGGTTCAACAAGAAACAGAGTTCTATTGCATTATCTATAGTTGAAGCAGAATATGTGGCTGCTGCATCCTTTTGCACTCAATTCCTTTGGATGATGCAAACCTTGCAGGATTTTCAAATCACTTGTACACCACCTATCTCCATCTTATGTGATAATACAAGTGCAATCAACATTTCAAAGAACCCAGTCATGCATTCAAAGACCAAGCACATACCGATCAAGTATCATTTTCTCCAGGAACAAGTGCTGGAACAAAAGGCCAAATTGGAATATGTTCCCTCCAAGGAACAAGTTGCTGATATTTTCACAAAACCATTGCCCATGGAGATATTTGAATACCTCAGACAGAAGTTAGGTGTTGTTGATGCATCATCCTGTTGTTGAATATTGTCTGTTGTACGCAGGTGGATACACGTACATTTGTCGGTCTATGTGGGTCGAATGGGTCTATCAGATATCATCTGGCACAGGTTCAGGGGGAGCATATATTCTTCTAATGATGCATTGTTGGCATTATCTTGGAAGTCCTTGGTTTGATTTCTCAAGAGTTTTCTAGTGGAGTAGATCAATGTGTGCTGGTCTGAAGGTTGACTCTGTTGATAGTTGTTCTTGTCTCTATGTCATGTACTTCTTTTCATATCAAGGTCATGTAACGGCCTATTTTGGTTTCCCCACTATGCGTGGGATGAATGAGTTTTGTCTATCTTGTGTATTCCCACTTGGATGGGAGATGGATGTATGTATGAGTCTTGATGATAGAAAGGTTACTTATAATGTATGGAGTCATGTTCTTTCTTGTAGAACATCTTTTTGCAGACAGCATTTTAGCACAGAGCATATACAAAGGGGGAGCTTGTTCAGAGTTTTCAGCAGGTACTCAAGGGGAGTATGGTAGTCCGCCCCTTTGCCCTTGATGTCAAAGGAGGAGAGTGATTGGTTGTTGTTGTCATCAAGTCCAAAGGGGGAGATTGTTGGCATTATGTTGTACTTGATGGCAACCCACTCATCTTAGATGATAAATTATAGTGCAGCAAAGTTATTTTCTGGTTCACGCACTTTCATGCAGAAAAAAGTTCCTTTCATGCAGAGAAAAGTTCACGCACTTTCATGCAGAGAAAAGTTCCTTTCATGCAAAGAAAAGTTCACGCACTTTCATGAAGAGAAAAGTTCCTTTCATGCAGAGAAAAGTTCATGCACTTTCATGCAGAGAAAAGTTCAAGCACTTTCATGCAGTGAAAAGCGCACGCACATGGGAAATCTTATGGTTGGTTCATGGTATTAGTCCGACAGTTTTTGATCCTATGGTTTTGGTCCGTGGTATTGCATCCAAAAGAGTTGAACCCAAGTATTGGGCCCGTGGTATTGTTTCTCAATGGTTTTGGTCCATGGTTTTGAGTGAGGCCTAGCCTATAAAAAAGAAAGGAGATCATTTGGCTATTCACAATTGAGTTGAAAATCTTCAAATTAACTGACAACATGAAATATTTATGTGTTCCTCAGCTAATGTTCCAGCATCTGGATTGAACTTTGGTAACCATTTCTCAGGATAATCGGGTAACGGATGT
>APFE030489718.1:0-11307 GCA_000404065.3 Pinus taeda
GCAAGTTAGATTTGCGCAATTTCTGGAGGGGAGACTGGTTCCCCTCTAGTATTGCGCAATTTCTTGAGGGAGTTGCTCAGCCACCAACTAGACCAACTCTACAGAAGCAGCCTCTGATGAGAGTGTAACAAGATATCATGCAGAGGCTGGGAAGCTGCTAGAAAACCACTAAATCTCATGCACTTGATAGTGCAAGACATGCTGTTGAGGATGGTTGGTAAGGAGGCTCCAAAACGTATCTAAGGAAAAATTTTGGATGGTGGTTGTAGCCGCTACAACAGTGTGCATATAGAGTGGCGGGGTTTACTTTTGCAACTAGACTAGCCTTTCCCTTTCATGACATTTAAATTAGCATTTACGTTTAATTAATGGCATTTTCATTCCTGTCGTTAGAATCAAGTTCATCTCCTTGCAATCACGATATGCTTTCATAAGAAATTATATTTGTAGTTAGTCGAAGGAGTGGTATTTGAATACCTTGATCTAATCTAATGACTGAGGATGACATAACTAGAAGCTACCGTGTTGTGCATATAGCACTATCACCTCTAAGTTTGCATGAACCCCAAGTTGATAATTTAGGTTAATAAGCATTGGGAGTTGCAACATCCTTGGTGCAATACCATAGCTCATCATTTTTTGGCGCTGTTGTCGGGGAGGTGTTCAAGTAGGTGTTGTTTCTACTTATGAGTTACTTGTTTTTGCTTTGCATTAGTCTTATTGGTTTGAAAGCTCCACGGAAAAAAAAAGGAGAAAGAGAATTCAAAAAACATAGCTAGTTCTTTCATGCCTCGTAGGAGTAGGGAAAATCAAGGGAAATTCTTACCAAAAACCCCCACCCCTTCAAGAAGTCAACTTGTATTCTTCTCTGGTGATTGTGAACTTTCCTATTTCACTATATGGGAATTAAAAAAGCCTCTAGGAGAGGAACCTGGAATTTTTGAGGAACGCATAGGGGAAGAAAAACATATCTCACCTACACAAACCATGGCTAAAAACAGATAAGATGAGATTTTCCCTATCATGGAAACTAATGGGTAGGCCAGAATGAATAATATAAGCCATGTTTCCTTCTACGTTTCCATGGCCTAACCTGTGGGGATCCTCACACCTTCGTGTTTGAATTTGTTGTTTTTTTTAGGACCTATGACTATGCCTTGGATGAACATAAGCTAAATTTACTTCCATCTGCCCGCAAAGATGTACCCTTGCACTCGTTTATGATTTACCTAAAGGCAACATCACTACCTAGGCCTAAATGCAACAAGCCTTCAATGACAAGTACAGTGATTACTACAGTTCCAAGGAAACAATGTAGGAAATATTTAGGATGACCCTAGGAACAAATGAATCCTTAGAAGACTATGAGGAAAGATTCCAACTCAATTATAGGAGGGCTAATTGTACCCTTCATCTCGAATCACTAAAGCTAGTTCTTCTACGAGGGATCCGGGAGGATGTAATGGAAACCCTCAACATATTGTCTTGAAGAGACATCTCTTAATTTCTTTATGATGTCATCAAAACAATATATACAAATCACTCTAGGGCTGCTAGAAAAAAGGGTGGGTCTATCAAAGGCTTGGTTAGTTCATCTCCCTTTACACCAGCCCTCAAACATGGGATAGGAAGTACGTTGGAGGATTTTAAGAGTGGCATGTTGCATACGTTTCCCCTACAGATGGATACAGCGCAAACTAAAAGGAACCAAGAGGAAGCAGAAAGGGCACTAGGTATCTTCCACCTTAGATGCACTGAAAGACACCCTAGGAATGAGTGCCCACTGAATGTCATAGGAGTCTGCTTTGTTTGTAAAGAAAATCATGCAATAGAAGAACGTCTCTCTATGATAGGTCTGAAGGCTATATACCAAGCGGAAAAAGGTGGTTCAAAGAAACTCTGCTTTATTAACCAAAGAAGGCCTTAAGGCCCTCAAACATATTAGCAGGGAATGCCAGGTGTGCACTATCCTCATTAAAATCCAAATAAGAATGCACCTTTCCAGCGTTGGTTGCCTTCCACTCATCCATCATGGCCCACACCTCCTCTTCGGCCTTATACTCCTCAATATCCTCCTTGTCCTATTAACCCTCCTTTCCAACCATATCCACCAAAATATTCCCAATGGAGAAACCTCTCACCAGGGTGGAGGCCTCAAACAACACAACCTCCTGCTCTACTACCTCCACCTCAACCTCAACCATAGCTCCCTCACCATACCCCACTTAAGAAACCTCAAATGCTCTCTCAACCCAATCTGAACCTGAACAATAAGTAGAAACAATAGGTTTACAGTGGGGAGACATCCTAGCATGCTTATGTTGTGGAAATCCAAGAGATCAACCTTCCTTCTCGGAAGGTGATCTTAGATAATCACCCACCTTTTCCACATAGAGAGATTGAGGAGAACGAATAGACTGCCCCTCAAGCCAATGCACCTCCTTACAATGAATGGTTGGTCCACCCTAAACAACACGCCCTAGAAGAGGCTTAGCTTTGGGGAGAATTGAAGAACTTGTGTGTAAAAATACCCCTTCTCCGAGCCATCAAAGATGTCCCCATTTACAACAAGCTTATCAAGGAAGTGTGCTTCAAAATACCTGGGAGAAGAAGAATAGATACCCCACTATCCATTTTGTTGGACAATTGTTTGACCTAATGCTTGGGAGGGTAATCTCCCCAAAGTACTTGGATAGTGGTAGCCCAGTAGTGTTTGTGCACATTGATGGCATTATGGTCCCTAATACCTTGATTGAGCTTGGGGCTGCAATCAATGTGATGACAAGGGAAACCATTCTCAAGCTAAACCTCCAAGGGGGCTTGAGGAAGACTACTATGATATTGTGTAACAACCCTCATGAAAATTCCATGTAATAAGGTATATAAAGGAAAGAATAAGACCATGGGAAAAGGACACTTATTCCAAGATTAATGTTGGGTAGGAAATCCTGGTGTGGGTGTTCAGTCAGTTTACTATGGGAAAGGAGATTGCAGTTTATTATGGCAAAGGAGATTGGAAAAGGCAAAGACAAAGGAAAAGGAAAAGGCATTAAAAGGAAAAAAAGGAATTTTGGCTCATTTGTTTATGAAAATAAAGGAAATTAGGAGAAAAGTGACGTAAAAGGTCATAGGTTGCATGTGAGGAGGAAATTGAATGAAAATGATGGAAATTGAAGAAAATAGAGTACTCATTGACAAAAAGGCTTATGAGGATTAGTTGGCAACATCTTGGTCAATGTAAACACTTGGCTCAAGTTTTTGCTTAGGTTTTAGAGCAAGGAAGGGAAAAGCAAGCAAGGAAAGGAAAGGAAGGAAAGCAAGGATCAAGGAAGAAGAGCAGGATCAGGGAGATTCATCAGGAATACTTGCAGGTAGCATATTGCATGTTTGATTTCCTAGTTGGTTTGGACATGCATGGCTTTTCTTGTTGGTGTATGGTTCTCTTGTTGTCAGTGGCATGCATTTTCCGGGTTATGACAGTGGTTTCGGCCTAGCCTCGCCTTTTTCTGGATGCCATGGTGTTGGGATATTTTTTTCGGTTTGGATCTTTGGTTTTTTCGGATGGATTTCAGAACTTCGGGCGGAGGTGGTCTCAAGGTTCATTCCCAAAGGCCAAGGAATCCCTTGATCCATTTTGGAAGGATACACGGTAAACTCTGAGGGAGGAATCTCAGTTTAGGGCCTAATGATCCGGTGTAGATTGTGGTAAAGCCTGAGAGACTGGTCTCGGTTTAGGGCCAAGTGATCCGTGGTTGGATTGCGGTAAAGCCTGAGAGACAAGAAGTCAAGAATTCCTAGAGGATAGTGATGGAGTGGAGATGGAATTCATAGTTCGGTTCGGTTATGATCGGAGCACCAGTTTCGGTGTGATCACGATTTGATGAGGGTGGAGGTGGTTTAACCTTTGGATTCCCCTGGTTGTTTTTGGATTGGTTTTCTTATGAGATCCCACATCCACATTTGGAATATGGCATGGGGGTGATTGGCTAAAAGAAATATTTGGTTCACCCATGTCTACAGTCGGTTGGTACATGGAAGTCCCGAACCTTTTCAGATTTGCATATTAGTAATGAAAGCTAAGTTCTCTTACTCTTTCACTTGTTTATATGTGGATTTAAAGGATGTCATATCTCTGATATTTACCTGGTTTTATTCTCATTATAAGCATGGTTAATTGGTTGATTCATTTCATGGTTATTTCATGTAGTTAATTTTGAATGTTAAAATGATGGATGCAAGACCTAATTGATGTTATAATAGCTCAATGGAGACGTTGGTGATCCTTCTTTCCATGGTTCATAAGTGGTTTTGGTCATTCATGCTTTGTCTTGTATCCTAAACCTGTAGGTTTCATTGATTCCAAGTGTTTGACAGAATGTCAATAGCAGTTGGGGATGGTTAGTCCTATTCCTGAGTTTTATTTCTCATTATTATTATTTTTTTTTTTTATCTTTGTCATCATGTCTTCGATGGATTCTAAAAGTTACACAAATTCTGGGGAGTGGCCGAAATTCTGGGTTAGAAAAGTGCCTTGATCAAGGGATGTTGGCACAGGTCCGCTGGGAAAAGTCCTTGGATGGTGGCTTGTAGGCCTATGAGAGTGTCAAGAGGTCCCTAGATGCTGGCATGCCCATAGCACGAGAGCGTCCAAAGGTTAAGAGGTCTAAAAGGTCAGTGGGACCTAGCGGCAGGATGCCTGAGTGGCTGGGACGTCCCCTGGGGGTATTGTTGCTGATGTGGAAGGCATGGTTGATTTGTTTCCGTCGATTCCATTTCTTTAAGGTCACCAAGGAGGTTGAATCCCTTATAGTTAACTCTCTCGTCACACGTTTACCACGGTTGGACAGTTACTTGGGTAGATTTTCGAGGAGGCCGGTTACATACTGCAGCTTGCAGATAGACCCATAATAGCTCCCGAGGGATTTATTGAGGATGTAATGGTCTCCATTGACTCCTGGGAGTGTCCCACTCATTTCCTTGTCCTGCAACCCAAAACCAAGTTTAATGGTTATCATATCATCTTAGGAAGACCTTGGTTGGCCACTTTTGATGCCTCATTAGTTGCAGGGTTGGGAACATGACCATAAAGAATGGGCATCCATCAAAAAATACTTGTGATGTACCCTCCTCCTCAACCTTCTATTGAGCATGACTTGCCCTTATTGTTAAAGGATGAGGAAGAAGGATAACTTTATGAGACATCCCCGTACCCAGTCTACACACTGGACACTGTTATAGGGGTAGGGAAACCTGATGAATATGAACTTATTGAACTACATTAGTATTTCTTTCTTTAAAAAAAAATATTTATAATTCTAGAAAGTGGACTTGTGACAATCCCCGTGTACAGTAAGCCTCACCATCCAAATAATCAACCACATTGGGTCCACGTGCTAGTCACGATGTGAAACAGTATTACAAGACCATGTAGCATGGTCACATGACACACACCAAGCTCTTTAACTAATCACATCAGTCGCCCAATTGAATTATTGATCCATGAATTCCATGAAAACAAGAACTAAGGGTTGAGGAAGGTACATCACATTTGACCAAGTTAGCATTGAAGTTGGAGGTTGAGGGGTGGTTTACTATGATAATTGCATGTCATATAATTATTTCAAAATAGTAATAATAATATATCCCAAGGATAATGTTTTTAACCTAGTTCGAGAAAGAAAGATAAGTGAGCTAAGGGTGGACAAAATAGTAATTTTTTTGTAGTGCATAAACAAAATTATGAGTATGCAAAGCAAGGAGGTAACATAAATGGGTATGATACCATGGATAAGCTTAATGCCATGGGAAAAATATATAAAGTATGGGAAAGAGAAAAGAGAGACTTAGATACAACATAAGTATATAAGATAGAGTACAATGGATTTATTATTCATAAAGCCTAAGTCCCTTATGTTAAATTATATTGGGATGAAAGGGTACGAGTATCACATGTAGCATTTAGGAAGGGTGTTATATGTTCACTAATAAAATCGAGATGGATCCCTATAGTATGATCGGGCTGACCAAGAAGTTATGCCTAGAACGAGTATGGTGTTGTGTCTAGACTAGTGAGCAAGGGACCATCTAGAATTCTCTTTTCACTAGCCATGAAAAATGTTACTAAATTGTGTTAGAGAAAAAATGTTTTGAAACGAGATGTATGATGAGGTAAAACCTTAGATTCATATAATGAGTATTTTTTTTAATTAATTGCAAAAAGAAAGAAAAAAATAGTTGAGTAAATTGAGGTACATTACACTTTGGCCATTTTTGGCCAATGGATCTCCACTGGCGATTGATTGATTGAATTGTGCAAATAAAGGTCGAAGGATTTCGGTATAATGGATTGGCTAAGCAACCCATAGATTTTTTTATTTTTATTTATTTTATGTTATAATAATGTGTTGAAATCACTAGCTTGAGGGCTTGATCTATGCAGTCCACCTAATCCTAGTTTTCTAAGCTTGTCACTCAGTTGATTACAATATTGGAAAAAAATAAATATCTTAGACACTGGAAAATGACAATCTAGATTCTAGTGAAGAAAAATAAAGCATGAAACACTTAGACTACATCATTAATTATAATAATATCTTATTAGATATTTTTATTATTAGAGTAATCTAAGTGTTTAGTTGATCGTTAACAATAATTGTTTATTTAATATTATAATTTACCATTACAAACAATAAAAGTAAATTTATCTTATAATATTATATAATTTTATAAATGCTTAAAAACTCATTGGTAAATGTGTTTATTAAATTTTGTTAATATTATATTTATTTGTGTCAAATAGACAATTTGCTTTTAATTGAAAAAATATATAATCAAATTAATTATACAAGTTTTTGGATAATAAAAGTAAGTAAGATATTGTAGTTAATTAATTTTATATTAAATGATTTTAATCTCAAATTTTATTGTTAAAAAATTTAATCATTTTAAATTTATAACAAGTTTAAGATTTGGGAAATTTATGTGATTCATAATCGTAGGTTGAGTTTTAAAATCATAACATGTGTGTGTGTGTTTTTTTTTAAGTTTAAACTAAAATAGTTTTTTATCAAATTTAAAATAATGATAATTATATCTTGATACTTAATACACTTGAATATGATGAGTATTTTATTAGCATTAATCAGAGTGGATTAATTTTAAAAGAATAAATATATAATTAACATTTTAAACATCCTCGTCTTTTTACATTTAACATCACACTTTCTATCATAACAATCTAACACGACACTTTATATAATAATATCTTTTACTTCATATAACAATTTTGAAAAGAAACAATTCTCAAAAAATTTCAAAGTTCCTTACATAAAAGAAAAAAAAAAGAAACATTTAACATCACACTTTCTATAATAACAATCTAACATGACACTTTATATAATAATATCCTTTACTTCATATAACAATTTTGAAAAAAACGATTCTCAACAAATTTCAAAATTCCTTAAATAAAGGAAAAATAGAAAAAAGAAGACCCAAAACTTTTATTGCTTTTTCACTACATCGGTGAAAGAAATATATAATTTTGAAAAGAGAGGCTTCATAACAAATTTCAAATTTCATCCCATAGAAAAAAGAAGACCCAAAACTTTTATTACTTTTTCACCACGTGAGTGAAAAAAATTTACAATTTTGAAGAAAAACTCCGCGTAGCAAATTTCAAATTTCTTCCCTACAGAAAGAAAAGAAACCCAAAACTTTGATTGCTTTTTCACTACATTGGTGAAAGAAATGTACCAGAACTTACCCTTGCAGCACTCACTCAGTACGGTAGAGTAGAGTAAAGTACATATGAGATTATTGAAAATGTCAAAGCAGAAGAATGAGTCTAATTAGAAGACAAATGAATCCAAGTGGCAGCGCTGGGTATTCCACTGTTGAGCACGAATAGCATGTAGTACCCAGGCGGTGCTGCAACAGGGGTGGGAGGTGCCGTTACTAGGGCACTATAAATATTCTGCCCTGCTCCTCCTACTAATTCTAATTGTGGGCTGGCAGATGCAAGCAGAAGCAATCTCTGATGCATGGAAAAAGAGTGAGTAGTGAAGGTTGGAGGATAAATGTTGAACTGAATGGAAATGTTATGGTGATTATTTGCAGCGAACTGAACCTTGAAGCTACCGCCATAAGTGACCGAAGCAGGCAGCACAGAAATGATGGTGGGCTTCAGGGAAGATTCGTCTAAGTAATAAGGACTGTATGCTTGCAGACGAAGCTCTGTGGGAAACATAACGGTGAAAGTATAATTTTTGTTGGGGTTGGAACCTCCCACAAAAATCCTACCATCAGGCAATACAATTGCAGTGGAATGATACATTCTTGGAACAGTGGAACTTGCGAGTACTGAGAAGCGCTGCCCTGGCAATGCATTAGGTCTGTATAAATAAGGAGCAAGAGCTGGATTGGTTGCTTGCCCATAACCTGCACATCCCTTCTCCGCTCCATTGATAATCAGAATTTCACCGGTGGGCAGAAGCAGCATATCTCCCAGAACTCTGGGAGCAGGCATGTTCTCCATTGCCCAATCGGCATTGGGATCTGTGATAACCATTCTTCCACAGCTCTGGAGCGCGTCAGTGAAAATCCCTGCGAGTGACAAATTGTAATTCTCAACAGGAGCACCACCGCAGATCATAATTTCTGTCCTCCGAAATGCATCAGATGCGGACAGTGGCAGCATCACAGATGAGGCGGTGGTGGGGTAATTTCTTGGGCCATCTGGGATTCTTGGAAAATGCCTGACCACAACATTTCTTTGGTAATCAAGCAAGATGGAATCACGGTTGGCGAAGATGAAGAGATTTCCATCGGATGAGAGATGAAGAAAAGGATAGAGATTGTACAGGCTCTGCAGGTTTTGGGACACATAGGTGTCTTCTAGAAACGTCAGATCGTAAGCTCCCTCACCAGGCTTCCTTGGTGGCAGGAATTCGTAGGTAAAAGCGTAGTTGCCGCCCACAACAATACTTCTACCGTCAGGAAGGATCTGGTTTGAAGCATACCATCGACTGTCCAAAAGCCCAGATCCAGGTTCACCAGCTGGATCAACCCAATCACATGTAGAAGTTTCACAAGGTACAAATTTACGAACGCTCTTGTATCCATCGTTCCATCCGCCAGTGCTAACCAAAGTACCGTCCGCAGCAAAGGCTCCCGATGAACACCAAGTATCAGTCCTCAGCGTCAACGGTCTCACCTTGTTTGTAGCAATGTTGTATTCTATGGAGTGAGCTGAGCAATCATAACCAGCTGATCTACCTATGCAAATTCCATTTGCGAGGCTTATATTAGAATCACCAAAATCTGCGTAATCGTACATCACCACTGTACCCATAATGGTGGCGGCCATATGCATCGCCGACACACCTCCATTTTCAACCACCACTTCCCATCTCCCAGGGCCAGGGCTTACCATATCACGGCCATCGGCCTTGCAAATATTGATTACCAGAATATACACCACAAATTGAATCCAAATGCAGCACTTGGACTCCATGATATGATATCCAGAAATCGGTATTGCTGTTGGTACTCTCTGCAAAGGCGAGTTCATGAGCTGAGCTTTTATAGAGAGGTGATCTCAAATGCATAGTTGTAAGTGGTCTCCACCTTCCAGCCATAGTGGATGTATGTGCTCTTTCAACGTGGCCAACCTCAATCAAAACTCACTCTTATTTCATTTCTGGCTGGATCACAAACCACAATAAACATGACCAGACCAACTTGGAATGGAAAATATAAGCAAAATAGCATTTCCAAAACTCTATTTTCGCAATCACAATAAACTTCTCACGTTTATAATTATTATTATATATATTTTAAGGTGGCAAAAATATATTAAGGTGAGGAGTCGTTTTAGTACAATTTTTTGGACTTTCCACTGTAGAATTTGGCTGAGAAAAAATTGAGGTGGCATCTTGATTTGTGTTATTTAAACTCGTTTTTTGACTGTATATATAGATTCAGCACCCATCCTGAAAAGTGATTTCAATAAATTCCTGCAGGGTTTTAGAGAAATTAGACAGGAAAATCCCACCAGAAAGGATTCCAAAAAATCTCACTAAAAACAACTCGTTAAGGTTACAACAAACTTTGTGGGGGGAATTGTGATATTAGTTGTTTAAAGTGTGTTTTTTTCCTAAAAAATGGATTCAACCCCTCGAATACTCCTCAGGCACCTACCTCTAGATTATACAACTCAAACTTCTAAATTTTAACAAATATATGCCTTAATAATGGAAAATTTGACAAAAAAATATGCCTATGAAATCTCCAAAACTTAAAACAACGACGACTATATTTCTTGTTTAAATATTCCACCAAAAACTAGGGAATTGTGTCATGTAATCTAAACAATTCCATCTAATTATTCCATGTTCTTCTTTTAACATGATAGGACAGAAATGTGATATATTTATGAGTTTAAAACCACATATTGAATAACAAAAAAATTATAATATCATAAAGAATTGCATCAACAACAAAAAAATTACCAACTATATAAAACAAGTAAAATTGAGTAATATCATTAAATTCATTAATACAAATCAAAACATTATTGCCAAAATCCCATTTTCAAAAACATTAAATATCACCCACCTCAAGATACATGAAGTAAATTGTGAATATGTTATATGTTAAATTTGTTGAATATGAAATAAATTATTTAAGCAAATTAAGAAGCCAACATATGAAGAACACTACATATAAAAAATATACATAAAGCAATTAAAAACACAGTGACTGTGTGAGCTAGAAACTGCTGCAACTCTCATATATTAATTCAACAGCTAACTACATTATTAAATAGTAAAAATAATACTAAAATCAAATCTAGAATAATTCTACTGCAATTACCACTAATTTCTAGCACTTTCCAGCAGCACTGACAACCCTAACAATCTGCTGCTTTAATCCCTAACAATCTGCTGCTTTATTTTTGCATAGAACACAAGATCTGCTGGCTACTTTGTCAACTAATTACATAACTAATTAAGCATTAATTCTAACACTCCCCCTTAATGATTAATGAGGATTTACTATCTTATCTCTTATTGCCAAAAACTGATCTTTTGCCACTGCTTTGGTGAAGATATCTGCTAGTTGATGCTGAGTATTTATATGCTTTAATTCAACATCCTTCTTCTGCACCAAATCTCTAATGAAGTGATATTTCAGGTCAAAATGTTTTGTCCTACTGTGATGAACTGGTTTCTTTGCTAACTTGATGGCACTTACATTATCACAATAAATCACTGTAGGCTGAACTTGATTTTCTCCAATTTCTTC
>APFE030489727.1:0-18690 GCA_000404065.3 Pinus taeda
ATCATGCACAAAACCATAGGTGGGTATGCCCAACCTAACATAGGGTCCAAAACCAAAATTTTCCGGGGCGCTACCCCGGACCCCATAAAGTGGGGTTACGGGTACCCCTCAAACCCCTTGTTAACTACGCGGAAAGACTATAACAAAACCCAACAGTACACACGCGGGTTTATGTGGGTCAAGGAGTGTATATGTTTTCTAGACAAGAAAAACAGTGGGCCAGGCTCTGATATGGGTGTTCTATTTGACGTTGATGATTACAGTCTATTGATATGCTCTATTCATTAATTTTTATCTAACTGATAAAGATGCCTTGATGATTGACTTGTTAATAATTCACATGTAGCATAGGTTCAGGGGGAGAATTAACCTTCACTCACATTCTACATTGTTGGCATTATGGTTGCTGACTCCAACTATGGCTTCAGATATTTATACCTTTTGTTGCTTAAGTCATGTAAAAGTATAGGGTGTGATATGTCTTCTCATACATTTGAATGAGTCCTATTAGACAAATGATGTAATCTGTATCCCCACTTTTCTTGAGATGGATGATGTAATTATATTCTGTCATGTATAAACAATTGGTATATCCCCACTTGGTTGGGTGGATGAGTCAAAATTAGTGTATCCCCACTTGGTTGGGAGATGGATGTATATATGAGTCATTGGTGATAGGAAGGTCATACTCACATAGTTGAGTTATAGAGTCATGTTATTCTTTTGGAAAATATTTTTGCACTCTGCTTGTGCTCAGGGGAAGCATGAATAGTTTCAATACATCTCAACATGTACAAAGGGGAGCTCAATCAAACAATTTAACATGTACTCAGGGGGAGCATGAACAACATAGGGGAGAGAATATCTTGGTCCGCCCTTTGTGCTTGATGTCAAAGGAGGAGAGTGTCTTGGTGTTGTTGTTGCCATGAAGTCCAAAGGGGAGATTGTTGGCATTATGATACATGTGTTGTCCTTGATGGAAACTCATTCAGATGAAAGTTCATAGCGGAGTAGGTCAACAACAAAGGATTGCAGATCAAACTCCAAAGAATGAAGAAAGAGAGGTATACTCTGGTTCACTTTTTCTAAGGCGTGTATATATGCAATTTAATAGAAAAAAGTGTTGAATAACGTATAGATGCACTTTCACAGGAGGAAAAGTGCGTACATGCTGGAAAACCAATTTTTTGGTCCAAGGTAATTGGTCTGAGGCATTTGGTCAAAGGTATTGACCCTACGTATTGGGTCCATGGTATTGGTCCTAAGTGGTTTTGGTCCAACGTATAGAGAAAGGCCTAAGAGTATATAAGGAGGATAAGATCATTAAGCCAAGAAGTTCAAGCAATGAGATTCTAAGGAATACTTCTATTTGAAGTATATATTATGTTGTAGGATTATATTTGGGACTAGATCTAAAATTTTCATGTGCACCTTGAGTTCAACATTGGATCAAGAATCATGAGACTTGAAATTACTTATTATTGAATGATTTGATATTGGTTGAGACCAAATTTGTTATTTTGCGCCCGTTCTACTTGTTATCTATCATGATTTGTGTTTGTTCGAAGTCTGAAATTGCAGAAAAATTCTGAGTCAAAATTTGCAGATCTGTACACAAGTTCGTCTCGGCCAAAGCACGTGTACATGCAGGTTCATCTCTTTTAGGTAGCGTATACAAAAAGAAAAGCTTCTGTTCAGATCTGACGGATCTATCAAATGAAATTCTATCGTTTTACTACTGTCTATCAATGAATTCCTCTTAGATCTGAACATAGAACTATTGTATAAGGAAATTGAGTCAGATTGATTGATTGATTGAGATGGAAGGGTGATCCTTGCTGCTATCTATTTTGAACTTTGTAATATGATAGTAGATCTTCAGAATGTCACTAATTGGTATAGTTTGTGGTTCAGAAGTTAATGATTCAGTATCTTTAGAGACATACATAGGTTGGGGTAAAGGAGGTAGTGTATACACGTAGGTTGGGTTCAAACAAGTAGTGTATACACTCTAATCCATGATGTTTGAGGTATAGTTGGTTCCTAATGATGATGAAGGGTTCTAGGTTCAGCACAATGTTCTGGTGTGAGTGATCTAATTGTTTAGATTAACTAAATATTGGTTGATGCAGTTTAAATTTAAAAGGCTTTGATGGGTCCAGTGTGTAAATTTGATGAAATGTGGCCTTTAGCTTGTGGTGTTGTGATCCAGGATTATCCAGTCTAAAAATTCATGAGACGTGGTCCCTGGTGGAAGAGTGGAGTTTTCTATAGGCTAGCACCTACGTACTAGTAAACATATTGGCTAGTATAAGAGATACAAGGTTGTAGCTCCCTTCCAGTAGAAGCTAGAAACGAGAGAAGGTTGTAACCTTCGGTAAGTAGAAGCCTATGTATTGGTATGAGGCTGCACTAGTATAAGATTGTAAACAAATTTTCTTATTATTAAAAGAAGACAGAGACGACATCAGTAGGTGGTTTTTACCCACATTGGATTTCCACCTTAAGTATTAGTGTTCATGTGTGTTGCTTATGTGTGATGCTTTATTCTACTTTTACTGCACTGTCTAATAATTCTCTGATATACTGGTTTAAACTCAACACATGATAAACTATCTAAATTACAAGTTCTTTTGCATATACGCTGGTTTCTTTAAGCACAGTCATGTGTACACGCTAGTTCACTTCATTGAAGTAGCGTATATAAATCTGTTTGAGAAATAAAATTATTGATCTTATAATATTGATTCACCCCCATCTTAGTATTATTTCCAACAGTTAAAACATAACTTAAAATATTAATAGATTTTTATAAGAATTTCAATTTTATTTAATATATCTTCATTTACAAAAAAAAACCATATATAAATATTATCGAAATATTTAATTGACTTGGAAAAAGGAAAAGCTAAAGCTTCAAATATTAGACTTAAAGGAAGATAGAAAAATTATTGTTTAAATTTTGATGATGTATTATGTTGTTTTATTGAAATTTCAAGATAGTGGTATGTAGGTAAACGTTTTTCTTGTAAGTTAGTATAAAATGATTTCTATTAATATAAAAAGCTTAACATTGATTATATAGAGATAAAAATGTTCATATAAGTATTTTGACATAGACTCAAAGAAGAAACTATTATGGAATAGACAAACATTACAATATCATCGGACATGGGTTTGTTTTTAGAAGAACTCTTCTTACTTTTCTTCTTCACAACCTTGGTCCAACCTAAAGGTTATTTTTAAGAGTTAAAGGTGTTTCCTTGTCATAGTTAGAAGAAGGATATTAATTGACATGCTTCACCATAGCTCGAGAAACATCTCTAATAACCAATTCCCTATTTGTAGGGTGATCTGAGATCCTAGTGGAGTCCTCATGAGGTTTATGTGCAATATTAGTTTGATCTTGTTCTTGTGGAAGCATATCATCATCTATGAACTTATCCTCTTGATAAAAAGGAGAATAAGGCTCATCCTCCGCATGGGGTTAGTGACAAAGTTATGAACTTACTGATTTAGAAATTTTGTTGTGTTTCTTCTTGGTATAGATTGACCTAGGGCAGCAATTTTGTAGATGCCCTATTTGAAGACAAACACAAAACCAAAATTTTGTATTCTCATAATCTAGGGATTGGTTCCAATGTAATCTCATATTTTTAAATTTATTCTATCTCACAACCATTTACTAATGTCAATTTCCACATAAATTATTTCGTAGTTGTAAAAACCATACTTTCCTCAAGATACCTATGGAAATATAACGACCTCAGGAGTTACCAATGAACTCAAATATTGAGAAGTGTCATAAATGGGCAAGAAAAAATGGAACTGAAGCCCAGATTTGAAGTTTAGATTTGATGAATAAATATGGGAAGAAAGGTCAAGGAGGGAGGAATAGGAGGGTTTATGTTTGGTCCAACAAAGGTTCCTCCACTTCCAACCTACTCCAATCCCCATATGTAGTAACAAATTATATATGGGAGATAAAGGAGGGGTTCTACTAGTAGCGATCATCAAAGGTACATGTACAAATGACGAATTTGGAGAAATATATGGCATATAAAAGGAAGAGTGTAATGGAGGACTAGATTATGGAAGAAATGCATGGTTATGTTTCAAATCCTACACACTCATTCTCGAGGGATACTAAATACTTTAAGACCATCAATATATATTGGGTCATGAAGAAAATGGTGACCTTGTCACTAGATAAAGCATAACAAGCCTCGGATATCACTTTCCACACAATCAAAATGTTTAATGGAAAATTTAAACTGATGTTTAGGAGGGGTAGAGCGTTGGATTTGCAGTGACCGTAGTCTCTTTAGAGGAGAAAATCAACCATTTAAAGAGGATAGAAGGGAATTTCCCATCCAATCCAATCAACTTGGATGAGATGGGATCACTCTCTAGCACAAGACTTGACCAAAAAAGTCTATCTGTGACATATGCTAAGAAAAAGGATGTTAGGATATATCCCTCACCTTTGACATAGTAATTAGGTTTAAGATATAGGATTTATTTTATAAATTATTAGTTAGGAATATAAACCTCCATTAGTTATGGTAGAATCACAATTTCTGTTTTCCTTAGGAAATTTGCTACACAATATGAATTGTGACCTAAACATAATAAAATCATTAAGCTACACAATAATTAGTTTCTACAAAAGTAGTCAACAACATATTGCTTATAATTACCAGTTCACTCGTCTAATGAAATATAATTTATTTCACATAAAAATAAACAAACAAGCAAAAATACCTTGGTTTCTAGGTTTTGATGAAAACACCATGGTGGTATCCAAAATTACTGTGTGGGTTAGATTACATAATCTACCATTGCATTTTTGGCATCACAAAGTATTAGAAGGGATAGACAATTCTTTGGGGAAATTATTAAACATGGATGTAGATTGAGTCTCAAAAGGCATTTTCACCTTTGCAAGAACCTTTGTAGAGGTAGACCTTAGTAAACCTTTACCTGATCACATTTTTTTGTTTCACAACAGTCTATAGTGGTTACAATCCCTTGACTATGAGAATACGACTTTTTGAAGTTGTACATGTCTTCAAACCGACCATATTCAAAGTGTGTTTCCTCAAGTTGAAATAAAAAAAGATGACCTCAAAGCCAAAAGTTCCACAATTTTCAAAAACTTGGGAAGCAAAAGGAGAAGGTACAGAAACCCTAGAAAAAAATACAAACATAAATGATCATAAATCCCATGACACCTCATAGAAGGAAGAGGTCGTGCAATATTATGCATCAGTTCCAATTCCTTCCATTCAAGAGAAGGAGATTGAGATGATTACATTTGAAAAATAATTAAGTTGTATCAAAAAAATTCATGCATCCAAAAGTTTGAATTGTGATAAAGAAATCCCAGTAAATGTAAAAGATAATTAAATGACTATTGTATCGTCCACGCCCAATTCTAGTGGTTGGTGGAAAGTTGAAAAAACGAAAGGTAAAAAAGAGTATACTAGAGTTAACTCTCTGATGAGTTTTTATTGATCTTGGACACTAATATCTCTTGGTGTATCCATATGCCTTTTAACATCTACAATATATAATTTTGTTCAATTATAAATAAAGTTATGATTTTTCCTTTTGAAAAAAAAGAAACAAACAAAAACAAATTCCTAACTATACACATCTATTGAATTTTTACAATACACAATAAGATTTAACCTTTCTAAAACATGATACAATATGGATATTCTAAAAAATTAATGACAATAACCCATTATTTACTAAATGTTCTTTTATTTTGTTAAACTAGAGACATATATTCCTTATCGTTTGGTTTAAAAATCCTTATAAAATATAATAATTTTTTTATTATCAAAGTTTAACAGAAGTAAGGAATTATATGGTTTATTTTAAAATATTATTTTGTTTGAAGTGATTAAAAATTACAACAAAAATTACAAATTGTTTCAACTTATAAAGTTTTAGAAATTGTTCAACACATTATTTCATGATGAAGTTTATGAAAGTATGTGCTTATTTTACTAATGTTGATTTTCTTTTTTATGTTTTTGGAAAAAAAAATGATCATTTAGGAAATCAAATCCTTATAGTATTTAAATTCTATTATAATATATAATTTTAATATTGCATCACTATTTCTCCATAAATTTAGATGCAATAATATTTTTAATACTTTGCAAATATTTCAAGAATGCCTCATAACTCTTTTCCCATTGCTCATCCCAAGCATAATATTAATGAGACATATCTTTTGTAACATTAATGTTTGTGTGGAACAAGATTTTAAAAACTAGGTGGGATTCTTAGGAAAGCAAAGAAGAGGGTAAAAATAATTTATCTTATCATCAAACTTATGCATTAGGGTTTATGCTCTAGCATGTCTCTCTTTCATGCATTTTCAGATGATGTGAGAGAGTAAAAGTAGCATACTTGGTGGTTTCTATGAGTAATTTAATTTAGTTCCACACTTTTTTTAATGTATCTTCAGAAGCAATCAATTATAAAAATTTCAGCTTAAACAATAAGAAATGGGTGTAGTCATGCTAGATTGTCATGTTTGTAAAAGTTTATAATGAAAGTAGGGAATTTATTTAATTTTATGGTGTTTTGATAGAATTATGACATCTTTCAACATTTCTTCTTTTCTAATGAGATATAAAATGAATATTACTCCCTTGGTTAAGTAAGATTAGGATATGCTCAATATATGAATATAAAATATAATGCTCATGCATCATATAGATATGTAATGGTGTTTGATAGTGGAATTTAAAATGCTTGATTTTGTGATTGTATTTAAAATTTAATAGTGTGTATATTTATCAATGTATATATAAACTATCAAAAAGTTATTTTTAAGATTCTAAAGTAGGCTTAGTCTAACTTATAGATGAAATAGACTTTTTCAATGTCGTAAAATTTTTTAAGAAAGAATATAACTTTTTGTTGTTTAGAATGCATAAATGGATTTAGAACCTTTTAAAACCCCTTGGGGCACTCCAATTTTGCATATTAAACAACATAAACTCAAGTTTTTAAAAACCTTTGAGAGATTTTGATTAAAATTAACCATAAAACATATCATGAAATAGATCATTTCATCTATAAGTTAGACTCCACTTGAAGTAGTCTAATCTATAGACCAAAAAACAATTCAAGAAAGAATATGATTTTTTGTTGTTTAGAATACATAAATAAATTCAACGAATTGAAAGACCCTCGAAAACACTTCAATTCTGCAATTCAAAATTTTAAAATCTTATTTTTAAATTTTAATATTTAAAAAAAAAATCATTTAATTTTTATTTATTTAAAGTGTATATTAAATTTTCTTTCATCTCTTAATATATAGCTATTTTAAAATATTTTATTTAATTTATTCATTCCTATTGACATATAGCTTTTTTTTTAATTATCTTTTATAATAATGAAAAAAATATAAAAACATTAAACATAACTTTTGAAATGGTGCTTTTGACATTGCAAAAACATCCAACAACACATAAGTCTTCTTAAAAATTCTTGTTAAGAAACCCGCGCCTCTACCCACTTTGCCTGGTAGTTAGCATGTGATGTATGTCAAACATGTAAATGTGTTAGAAAACCTACACAGATGAATCTAGCTAGTAAAGGTTCAACACACAGCTTTGCAAAGAAAAAACACTAAAAGAAAATTGAAAGAACAAAAGAATGATTCATTAGAAAATAGGTTACAATGCTCATGATATAGCATTACTGGTGAAGATCCCAAGGTAATGCACCATAGTGGTGATCAATGAGAAGACTCAACACCTACAATAAGTTCCGGAGAGAACTAGCCAATTGTAGAGTGAAAGAAGGAGCAAATCAGGGAGTAAATCATGCAGAAGAACTAACTAGTTGCGGAGTTAAAGAAGGAGCATCAGGGAGTAAATCATGTAGAAGAACTAACCAGCCTCAGAGTTAAAGAAGGAGCAAATCAAGGAGTAAATCATTCAAAAGGAATCTTGCATGTAGTCCCATGCTCTAACTAAGACACCGCATGTAGGTGTGTAGTAGTTCCAACACCCCCCCTAAACACCACTATGGGGAAAAATAGAAAATGGACCCTGGCAAATAAAGCCAAAGGTCACCCAAAATACAGTGCAATTTGTACTAAAATTTAGGAAAGAGGGAAAACCTTGTGGGAAAACCCCCTCGGTCAAAATACAATGTAATCAAAAGAAAAGAGGAAGAAAATATAGTTGCTAAGCAACTGTGTCCTTCACTCCAAGATGATCACATAGAGAGTGAAACTTCTACTCAGTGAATGTCTTGGTGAAGATGTCTAGAGTCTATTCTGCTGAAGGATAGAACTACAAATAAATGACCCAATCATGTACTAATTCTCTGATGTAGTGCATATGGATCTCTATGTGCTTCGTCCGTTGCCGTTGTACTGGATCCCTGCAAAATTTGAGAGTGCTCTGGTTGTCACACCAGATGACAATGGGTTGGTGGAGCTAGGTGCCCAACTCAGTGAGGAAGTGTTGTAGCCACAGAGCCTGAATGGTGATGTTGACTACTCCTCTGTACTTGGCCTCAGCTGAAGAGAGAGCAATAACAGTCTGCTTCTTGCTCAACCAACAGATAGGGCCAGATCCTAGATTGAGTGAATATATGGAGGTGGACTTGCGATCAATGTTATCTCCCACCCAATCAGAATCTGTGAAGCCAAGGAGATTCAATGTAGTGCCTCTTGCATAGTGGATCTCGAAGGTGATGGTGCCTTGCACATATCGGAGGATGCGCTTGGCAGCATTATGATGTATCTCATGTGGCTCTTGCATGTATCTAGAAACTACCCCTATTGCATATGAGAGATCTGGTCTGGAGTGGGTGAGGTACAATAAGCTCCCCACTAGCTATCGGTAGAGAGTGTTGTCAACTAATGGAGTGTCACCTCCATCCTCAAGGCGGACCCCAAATAGAAAAGGAGTCAGTGCTGGCTTGCAGTCAGTCATGTGAAATCTCTCAAGGAGATCCCGTGCATAGTTAGCTTGAGAGAGTTTGATGCTTGTGGCATCCTGGCTAATCTTAAGATCAAGAAAGAAGTGTAATGGACCCATGTCCATCATCAAGAACCTATCATGCAAGGCCCTCTTGACTGTAGCAATGGCTGAAGCCGAGCTGCCAGTGATCAGGAGATCATCCACATACAAAACTAAGATAAGAAGAGAATCATGTGCCCTGAGCATGTAAAAATTCGGATCAGACTTACATCTTTCGAAATTTTGTGATAAGAGAAAAGAATCCATCTTCGCATACCAAGCTCTAGGGGCCTGCTTAAGGCCGTAGAGAGATTTCTTTAGTCTGCAGACCAAAGTTGAATCCTAAATGAAACCATGTGGCTACTTCATGTAAATATCCTTTGATAGGTCTCCGTGAAGAAAGGCATTCTTCACATCCATGTGATGTACTTCCCATCCCTGGGCAGCCGCAATGGAAAGTGTAAGGCATATGGAATCCATCTTTTCTACTGGAGAAAAGGTCTTGTCGTAATCAATGCCATGCACTTGTTGGAAGCCTTTAGCTACTAGCCTTGCTTTCTGTCTGGTGATTTTCCCATCTGCAACACTCTTGGTCCTATAAACCCATTTGCATTGGACAAGTTTCCTTCCTTTGATACCATGTGGAGGTTTGCCATTAAACCAAAACTTGCAGGTGTTGGTAAACGTTCCAAACCAGTAACTAGGATCCCCAAGGTGGAAATTACAGATTCTATAGAGGTGCGGTGATTCTTCCAACACCCCCCTCAAACACAACTTGGGGGAATCGAACCTCGGTTGTAGCTCTAATACCATGTGAATGTGTTAGAAAACCTACACATATGAATCTAGCTAGTAAAGGTTGAACACACAGCGTTGCAGAGAAAAAACACTAAAAGAAAATCGAAAGAACAAAAGAATGATTCATCAGAAAGTAGGTTACAATGCTCATGATATAGCATTATTGGGTGAAGATTCCAAGGTAATGCAACATAGTGGTGATCAATGAGAAGACTCAACACTTACAACAAGTTCCAAAGAGAACTAGCCAACTGCAGAGTGAAAGGAGCAAATTAGGGAGTAAATCATGCAGAAGAACTAACGAGTTGCGGAGTTAAAGAAGGAGCAAATTAGGAAGTAAATCATGCAGAAGAACTAACCAATTCCGGAGTTAAAGAAGGAGAAAATCAATGAGTAAATCATGCAGAAGGAATCTTGCATGTAGTCCCATGCTCTAACTAAGAGTTTGCATGTAGGTGTCTAATAGTTCCCACAAAACATAGTTATTCAATTCACACCTTTGAATCCTCTTTATCTTTTCCCTTTCTTCCCTAACAGAAAAAGCATATCAAATATTGTACACAAAGAATGTGATCATAAATTTCGCTCTTTCATAACTATAAAATATAGTTCACATATTCCCTCCCTTTCTTCCCTAACAGACAAAACACAGGTAATACATGCACAAACTTATTATTTAATGAATGTGATCATAAATTGCACTCTCTGATAACTATAAAATATAGTTCACATATTCCCGAGATCTGCTTGTGCAGAGCTTATATTTGCCAAATGAAAGTTTATCGGTTTTGTGAATTTCAAAGCTGTGCACATGGTAAACAATGCCCTCAAATCACACACCAGTGATTTAGAAATGCACTTCTGGGCTAGTATTATTATTATTCTCACTTTGATACTGAAAGTAGGAGTAACATCTCTTCATTCTTGGAAGAGAAATGAAGAGATTGAGTCACATATGAGATGATAAATGAAGAGATGTAGTTGGCCATTTGGTTTCTGATAGGCTTAATCCCTGCTTGTTTATTGGGATTCCCGTTTCATATTTGGTTTGTTTTGCTTACGAAGTTGTCATCTCATTTTAATTACATTTTTGAATTTATTAAAAATTTCATTAGTTGAGTTGTGATATCTATATCTATATATATTAAGTTATAGTATTACAAAAACTAAAGTATAATTCAAAATATATTAATTACAATGTTTTTTATTATTGTAGTATTTTATAGGATATTTTATAATCTTTAATTATAAGAATTGGTTAGGAATGGAATTAATTTATATAATAAAATTAAAAATTATTTTTTATTGTAAAATTTATATATGAATATTTTAAAATACTTTTTAAAGCAATGTTGAATCAAATTTCCTATTTATGAATTATTACTTTTATATAGTAGACCTTTATTGGCATGCTAAGCTTTTTTTGGTAAAGTTTTTGTGGACAAGCATTAAATATAGGTCAATCTAATGCAAAAGGTAGACAAGGTGAAAGAGCCTCAATTCTCTTATTCCACTGCCATGCAAGGTTCAGGCTTAGCATATCAACTTAGACACTGATGTGTCCTCTCCTAAGGCATAAGTTTGACTTTTAATTTCTGGATAATTATGTTATTTCCACTCAGTAATATCTTTTGCATATCTAAAGAAATTCTAATTTTATTTAAACAAACTTGCAGACTTTTAATGCCTCTATTTTGAGTAAAATAAATTCATGGTTTCCTCATCTCTGTGCAACAATACAACTTTTGTTTATTTCAATAAGTCATGATTTTCTTTTGGATCAATTTTGATTTTCAATACTCTTCTATCTCTAGTCTAGTTTAGCAAATAGAATGCTAAAGACAAAGGGTATCTTATACATGGAGTAATTTTTTTGAATTATCAATGTAACATTCAACTTACTAAAAAAAGAGAGTTAAAGTTCATATTTTCATTTGTTATAGTAAATATAAATTTTATAAAATCCTTATTAATGAATCAAATATATACACAAGGATTCTATGTAGAATCTCTTAAGTCATGTTTTATATGGAATAAAGTTTCTTTCCGAATTTAGACTTATTTGATCCATAATTATAAATGTTAGAACATTTTCCTGTATTAATTACATAAGAGATTTTTATCTACGCCTTTAGAACCAACCAATATAGTTCATCATCAAAACATAATTGATGATTAACATTCATTAAAATTGATATAGTTTATCATATCTTAATAAAGTAAAAAATCTCACATAAATAATTAGCATTCTATTTTTATGCTTGAAAAACATTACAAAAATGTTACAACATCATCATAATTATATATACTTAATCTGAAAAAACAATTAAAATAATAAAAATTTATATTAAATTTTAACATGGTTATTATTTGATTGGTTGAGAGTTGCAAATAACAAAAAATACCAAAACCTTTAAATATACATTTCCAATCTTACAGGCATTCTGTTTTTATAGTTTTGATTAAAATGGTGTTTTTATAATTAAAATTTAATTAGAATATTATAAAAATAAAAATATAATATTTTACTTTATCGGATTTGAGTTAGTTTTTAAAAGCAGTAATTTTTAATTTTTAAAAGTTGTTAAAATAATATTTCCTTACTTTAATTTGAATATCCAGAAGCAAAATTGATGGTAACTCTCAGAACTGAATATTATATCTAAAATTTTAAAAAGCAATTTATAAATTTTAGTATTGTTAAATAACTCCGTACCAATTCAAAAAGATTTTCAATGACTGTATGTCCGAAATCTTCTTTTGATATTTTTCATGTATATGTATCTTCTGAACTTCCCTTTATGACTATAATTTTGAAGTAATATTTTGAAAATTTAAAGAGCTTCTTCTATATTTGTTTTAAAAAGGCGATAGCGTTTATAAAAAATTATTGTAATTTGTGTTAAAAATATACACTAATGTTGAATGGTGTTTTTTTATTCGCAGCGGTGCACTCCGACAGCTAGGGTCTATCTTTCATTATTGACGGTGATGAGTTATCGATTCACTATAGTAATAAAACAAATAATAATGAGTTTTTTCATGGGTCTTATTATCGGCTCTCTTTTGGTTTATGGTTTATTTGTGCATGTTTTCTCTGATTTTCTTATTCCTATTAGGATTTATGATATTATTTTTGGAATATTGTCACAAGGATGTTCCTAATATTATTTTTGGAATATTGTCACAAGGATGTTTTTCTCTTTTTCTTTGTGGTGCAATGTTTTTGTACTTTGGCTTTTAAGACCATAATGAGTTATCAATTCACTAGATTAATAAAACAAATAATAATGAGTGTTTTCATGAAGTCTTATTATGGACTCCCTTTTGATTTATTTGTGCATATTTTCTCTGATTTTCTTGTTCCTATTAGCATTTATGATAGTTTTTTTGGAATATTGTCACAAGGATGTTTTTCTCGTCTTCTTTTTGGTGCAATGTTTTTGTATTTTGGCTTTCAAGACCATAATGAGTTATCGATTCACTAGAGTAATAAAACAAATAATAATGAGTGTTTTTATGGGTCTTATTATGGGCTCTATTTTGGTTAATTTGTGCATATTTTCTGTGATTTTGTTGTTTCTATTAGCATTTATGATAGGTTTTTTGGAATATTGTCACAAGGATGTTTTTCTCATCTTTTTGGTGCAGAGGCCTTTACGTTCTCATTTTTATGGATAAGGATGTTGTTTTGGAGACTTATTTTCTCTATGTCACAAGTGTGCAATTTTAATGGTTTCTAGCTTGGATCATTGATCTCCATGGTTGGATTTTAAGATTGTGCATGTTACATGTGAAATGAGAGGTATTTACCTACCTTTATGCAAGGGGTTTCATTATTGACTTTTATTTTTTTGAATATAGGGATAATATCTTCAATTATGGTTCTTAGTTTTTGGAAGTTGTGGTTTATGCATGATGCATTGAACTTTCATTTTCGACCTTTCAATTCAAAAGAATTTGATATTTCAAACTAATTTGATATTGAGAATTTTAAATATTAAATCTATTGATTATTATACTTAGTATAATGTTGAACTTTGATATTTGCATTTATTAATCAAATAATAATCATGACATTTCAATATTTTCATTATGTACTAATTCATAGTTATATAAATTAATGATGATGTTGAGTAGACATGGTGTATAGGACCATCAAAAGGTAAGAGATTACTCAAAGTTTTTTTAGCGTTTTATTTCTTGAAAAACATATAGGGAAACCCTCCAAGATCATGAAGTTTTGTTGATTTAAAAAATAGAAACAGTTGGTAATGAAAAAAATAATTTGAAATTTACATGTAATGGAGTATAAGTTGGAAAATTTAAGGGAAAGTTTTTTTTTTTTTTTTTCAACCCTCTTAGTGTCATAAAAGTGACAGATTTTTCCATTGGATAATGTTTTGGAAATTGACCAATATGACCCTTGTGAAAGTTCATAGTTATTTTAGCAATGTTTATGTTCTTTTTTTTACACTAGCAAGTTTAATGGTAAATAAAAAAAATGATAAATACAAAAATGTGATTAGTGGGTGGATTTTATATTTGAAACATCCATAAATATTTGAAAAAACATTTAAGTTAATAATAAATATAACCACTCATTTGATATTCTAGATGTATTTGGAGTTTTGAAAAACCGAGAAAAAATGGTGCAGTCTACTATGGTTTCCATGAGATACAATGATGAAGTGGGCACCATCATATTGCTTAGTTTCATCCTTATAGCCACTGATTCCTCTAGCTAAGGGGTATGTGTGCTTCCATTTTCTAACAACGATGGCTATGGATGTTTATGGTTTGTCCCAACAACGACACAATTGTTTATTCAATATGGAGGATCAAGGGAGTTCAAGAACAAAGGAGGGCTCACTCTAAGGCTGGTCTTGGATTTAAAATTGACCCAAGGAGAATCACAAACTCTATCATTGGAGACCTTGTTTTTTTGGTGTGGGTGAGGAGGCAATACATGTCAGGTATCTTGTTTTTTTTTCTCACTGCCATTGATGTTTTTCTCTATGTCATGTGTTTTCTTCAATATGCTTTATTCCCTCGATCTTTGTGGATTTGGGGCCTATGATGGTGCTACAGTCGGTCTTTTCTCATGCTCAACCCTCTTGTCACATATCCCCTTTCCCTCACACTAAGTAGGCACAAAATAATATATTTCATATTTTTATTAGAAATGTTAGGGGAAATTCCTCTTCTTTTTTGACCAAAATCATTCAAGGAAATTTCAACTTAAAAGTCTCCATAATTTTATCATGTAATTTTTATGTCATAATATGTAAATCAATCAAAATCCTTCAAATTTAAAAAGAGATAAATGTAAATATTTTGGAGGGAGTAGAAAAAAACTACTTTTATTTATTTATATTCCTAGCTATCTTCTTATTTTGACTATTATTTTAATTTTTTTCCTTAGGAGGCCACTGCTAGGCTTAAATTTCCTCTAATGTTCATCCTATGTCTCTTCTCTAATGTAGTCTATTGAAGATAAATGGGGCATGCCTATAATATTTCAATATCTAAAATTTGAAGGGAAAGTCCTTCAAGATTCCTCTTAGCTCAAAGACTACAATATCATAAAAAACTCAACTATCATGTTGAACTCAAGATTATGTTGGGGAACTCCTAGTGTTAGGATAACAGTCGAACTTTTGTCTCTTTCGGGAAAGTAATGCAATGGAAGGTTACAAAACTAGAATGTGAGAGCCAAAATATTCGAGATGCTTATATAGTATATCAAATGGAGAAATCTCCAGCCATGGAGGCCAGTGAATTACATATATCTTCCCTCTTTTCTTCTCCAAATTCTAAGGCTATTATTATAGATATAATGGTTTGTGGCCAAAATCTAATGATTTATTTCAACTATTTTTCACATCTTTGACACCCAATTGTGACACTTACTTATGTTCCAATGGTTTCTTTATACTTCAATTTGATGCTCAGAAGAACCTCGACTTTGTTCTAAATGGCAGGCCATGGTTTTGTGGAAGGACTGGCTTATTCAAAATTCCATGGTTCCATGAGATTGATGCTACAACAATGGTGGTCTCAACTATGGCAGTTTGGGTAAGACTTTGAGACCTCCATCTTCGTTTCTGACATCTCAATGTTCTTGAGGATATTCAAAATGCTATGGGTGAATTTAAAAAAATGGACCTGGATCGAAAAAAGAAAGGTCTCTTCATATTTTGAAAAACTTGTGTGGAGATAAGCATCAACAAGGGATACTAGGTCATATAACATTTAAAGAAAAGAACTAGAGTGGTCCCAAGTATTAGATTGTGAGAACATGAAATTTCAATGTTGAGTATCTTGTCAAATAGGACATTTGTAGAAAACATGTCCACATGGTAAGAAGATTCCAAAATAGAAAAAGAGACAACCCAACAAGCCAAAACGATGGTATTTTTTTGGGCTTCACCTTTCAGGAGATGAAGAAGAAGATAACAAAAAGGTCCATAATGTCCAATCAGATGCCAAGATGGATGGGATGTTGTGGCACAATTAGGATCTATTACCCTTCTTTAGAAGGGTCATAAACCTAAAAGTCATCAAGTTATGGATGGGAAAGGGGGCACAAAAAGAGCTCATGTTTTAGAGAGCTGAGATTCAGACAAAGAATATTCCCATATGGAAGTAGGTCAATAATTGTCTTTGGCTCTTGTTGAACCAAATTCAGATGGTTGGCATAAAGTGAAAAAAAGGAAAGGCAAGAAAGAAAATATAAGCACAAGTTATCAAACTTAATTTTCTTTCTTCTTTTGTTGTATGTTCCTCAAAGTTGTTAATTTCTCTTTCTATCCAAATGTCGTGAGGGATATTCTTCTATAATGTTTACAACATATGGAAAATGTAATTTCATTTTTCCAATGATGAATACAAATACATGTTTATTTCTATGTGAAAAAAATAATAAATATAACCAAGTTGATAATATATTTACTAAGTGGAGCCTTAAATAAGATGATCATGTTATGTATTTATTTCATTAACTACAATCTTATTTTTTCACTCCTATAAATATTATTTAATTAAATAAATTATTCAAAAATCATAAAAAAACTAAATAAATTAAACTAATAAATATAATTCATTCATAATTTGTTATAATAATAATAATTAAAAATAATATTTATAATAATACTTAATTATAAACAATAATCAATTTTTTAATTGAAAAAGCTTATTAATAAGAAGTCTTCAAACCAAAGTATAATGTTGTTTCCTCTTATCTTGTAGGGGGATTTCCACTTTCCCCAAAGAAGCCATGAGAACTGCCCCACTATCTTCCTCAAAGGGACCAAAAAAAAACCCAAACATTTTGGCTATAAGCAACCAATACAAAACATAAGATATGCCAGCAAACTTGTAAAGCATTAAGAGCTAGAGAAAAAAAATGAGTTGGGTCCTTTGCACTAAATCTAGGAGCGGTTAAAGTATCAGAGTCACAACAAATGTGTTATTATACATGGGCCAACCTTACTTCGAACCTACCCATGAAAATAAATTGATTTCTTACCATTCTATTAATATCCTATGGTGAAGAAAACACATTGTATCTCTCCACTTTCTTGTCCTTCAAAAAAATTCCGAGGGTATTCAACTACAAATGCAGTGCAATTGAGTTGAGGTATTGGTTTTTTCATCCCCTGATATGACTAGGGTTAGGAAACTAGTAGAAAACCTCCTCCAATCTCCGAAAATTAGAATAAGATTTCCTCTCAGCACCAATCATGGTCTCCAAATTCCTAATTTCTCGCCAAGCCTCGAGATGAACAACATTGAAATAAGCCTCATTCAAGTGAAAAAATATGAGCCATATGTTGGCATTATGAGCTATCACCATGACCACCCTCCTACTGCACATGTGTTTCCTAGGAGGCATGGCATATGAAAGGTTCTTAGTCCTCAATTTTCCACACAAACACCCAAAACAAATAGCCTGAAGAGTATACCAACTTGGATAATGAACACTTACAATACACTAGCTAACAGTAAAACAAATATCAACTCTAGATAACTAGCAGTAACTTAGGCCAATGGATACACAACACCTACTAGTCACATAAGAGAAATAGTCACCTCCACCCTTAAAACCCATCATTCTCTTAACATTAATACAAATCCATATACATAACCAAAAGAAAAGGCATGTCATGGTAATACTCTCTTTTTAATCGAAATAACCAAAGCTTCAAGTATTGACATGAACCAACCAGTGATAACTTTCAAAAACCCAAAGTTGAACACTAACCTTAAAGCCAAGAATAACAAAAGCATGGACTAATTTCCATTATATTAACTCTAAATCCCAACGCACCGAATTTAACTAACATTCCAACCAAACTAGGACTTACATTACCAACTAGAGTGACTTAAAATGGAGAAAATCTATAGAAAAAAAAATCTGAGCAGTCTAACCAAAATTTATAAGGAAAGACGACAACCAATTTCGTTAGCAAGTTTCAGATTCTTATGCAATTTTTTTGCTTCCTTGACCTACATTCACCACTCTTCATCACTTATCAAACCTTGAACTAAGCACAACATCCTCAACACGAGAGTGAGACTTGAACACTTGCAACAAAGAGTTCGGATCCTCAACCTTGCTCTAGACCCATACTCCTTCACTCACCCCAAGTTCATGTTTCTCCCACCAGCACGTCATTTTCATGACCATTTGTTTCACCGCACGCAAATGTGTGACAGGGGCAAGCCACACCCACACCCTTTAATACAAATCATGTGAGTAAGGTGGTAGGATCTCCCATGAGACCTCCTCATACACTGTACCTGCCCCATCGAGGAATTACTTAATAATATTTTAAATAAATATATACATCAATATTATAACAAATAATTAAAAAAATTAACC
>APFE030489727.1:19311-33597 GCA_000404065.3 Pinus taeda
TTTAGTTTAAAATTTAAATTTTATAGTTCAACTAGTAAGACAACAAATATTTTTTTCTTATTCACATTTAAATTAACTTCACACCATCTCCATTGGGGTGGCTATCAAGAATATGCAGGAGGGTAGGGTAAGCCTACTACCCTGCCACCTCAAACTATATTTGAGAGGAGGTGGCATGGCCAACTCACCTCTTGCATGAAGCAGTAATAGTTTATTTTTAAATTTAAGTATATGGAAAGTATCCATTCCTTTTGTAGTTTTGTTTGTAGAGTCTCTCTTCTATAACCTTTATGGTGTTTTACAATCCCTTCCATATCATATGTCAGGTTAATTATTTAGTATCCTAGTGATGAGGGGGTTGAGCATGGAGAATTATCTATAATAACTTAGAATTACTTTATGCCTCTTCCTAAAATGAGGTTGTCTATGCTAGATAGTGGTGCCAAAGTGGTTTGGTTCTACATGCTTCTTGGACTAGTTCATAGATTCATCACTTTTTGGTGCTCTGAAAGAGAGAAAAATAACATATTAGCAGATGATTCTAGTTGCGTTGAAGGGAATTCACACTAGATTTTGTGGTTTTCTACTAAGATAGTGTTATTACAAAAGTATTCACCTCCCAATATTCACTATAACAACAATTGAATGCTTGGAAAATATGGGACACTACAATTTGGGTATTATTTGATAATCTCAGATCCTTTCATTTTTCTCTTTGCTCATAATTTATTTGGTTTAGTTTAGTCTATTTGATAGTGGTTGTTGGTGGTTAGCATTATGACCTATTTTGTGTTGCACACTATTTGAAGTGTGACCTTAGCCAAATATTTCTATCTGTTACACTATTTGTTTATATTTTCATCCTATTCTAGGGTAACTTGACCAAGCCTCCCACAAGTTCTCATTTTGGCCTTCCTTTTGGCTCCTCCAATCTTTGTACCTTCTCTCCTATATTGTTGTGTCTTAGTTTATATGAGTGGTTCTTCTATTTCCAGTGCACCATGCCCCAAAACCACATGGAAAGTGACCATGGGAGAGGTGGTCATGGCCCCAAAGGAATACCATAAGCCTTAGCTTAGGAATAATATGCTACGACCATATACTATTCAACTACGCCTCTTGATATTCTTGATGAGATTCACCAACATGAGACCCTCATAGCCAATCACCATCAAGATTTATAAGATTATAAAATATTTGATGACATAGCTCACTGGGTTCTTGATATTAGACACACTAGGGGAAGACAAAGTCAATACTTAAACTCCATCACCCTCCATTGGTAGTGAAAACCCTTTTAGGAAGGGTGTTGCAAGAGAAACATGAGGAGTAGAATGAAATTATCTCTTCTTTGAACAATATGATGTGAGTCAATGATTACTAGTGTTCATGCCTAGAAAGCCTAGATGCATAATTAGCCCACTTAGAGAGCCACCTACAGTGTGATATTAAGCCTTCATATCCTCTAGGGATCGATGACCAGGATCTAGCTCTAGTGATTTCCTCGGTCTCATAACCTTATGTTATGCATTAAAGTAGTATATTTTCTTTTACTTGTAGTTAAATAGTTGATCAGCTCATTTGTATACAACAGTTGGCATTAATTTGGTTAAGACTTTCTCCCCCATAAGTAGTCAAAATATCTGGTTTCCCTTGTGGAATATTGAGACCACCTATGATGAACTCATGAAAACAATGTTTCTATGACAAATGTATTTCAATATTTTGAGCTAATATTAAAATAAATTAACAAAAAAATATATAATTTTATTATGGGTTTTGCTAATAAATAAAATATTTATTTTTCATTTATGAATATTATATTAAATATTTTTCTTTATTAAATAATTTTAATGAATTTTTTTTTATATATAATTAATCTTCAAAATATGTTTTTTTTAGATATATATTTGAAAATTTAATATAAAACAACTAGTTTGAATATAGGAAATCAAATTATTGACAATTTAAGTCTATCAACCAAAAAAATATTATAGCCTAATCCAATCTTACAGAAAAACGAGCCAAAAGAAATTTCCATTTATATTTACTTATAATTATGATAAAAATTATATATAATGCCTTTGGTAGGATTTTCAATTTTCTTAAGATGAAAGGCTCATTGGCTAGAGGCGCATTCTACAACATAGTATTAAGGTAATTATGATTTTGTATGTTCTCAACATTGATATGTGTTGCTCTTAAAATAAAAATAAAATATTTTATAAATTGGAAAGAAATCTTGATTATAATTAAAGACAAACATGAATATGCATGCTTAGTTATTTTTTAACTAAAAACATTAGAAAACATCAATAATCATAACCTCACTGTTGTCAATCGATTTGTTGTTGATATTAAAATCCAATGTGGTAAAATTATTTCACTCATTCCTAGTCATATTTCGATGTCATAGTATAATTTTATAACAACTTTAAAAGGAGATAATTTAATTAGAAGTAAAAGAAAAAGGTGTCAGTAAGATGTTTAAACATTATAATTTTCAAAAATATTTCAACACATTATTTAAATAAAGTATTTAAAGATCTTTGTTTTTTAATTGATGTCAATATAAACTTCATATATATCTATATATAGAAATAAAATGTTAAAATACAATTTAGACAATGAAAAATTACACATTGTATATAGAGGAAACCATTACAAACTCATTGGTGTTTATGAAGGGATGAGAGGGATGCAATTTTCTCCTAAATAGTTTCAAAGTTAGTATAGTTTCAATTTTTGGAAAACTTGCAAAGTGAGTATACCTTTTATAGACTAAAATTATACCAAAAGGCTTAAAGCATTATAATTTGCATGGGAATTTTTTCCTCAAAATTTGACGTGTTTCTATAATGATGAAAACATTGTTCAATAATGTTCTTTTTATTGTATTTCATTCAAGTTATTACCATGAAAAGTCCATAATCATTTTACTTAGTTTACAAATTTTGTTTGAAAGTTATAAAAGGTTTACTTAGTATTTGTTTGTAATCCAACTTTATGCAAAGCATAGGAAATTTGAAAACTAGTTGAAGGAATGCACTTTGTTAAATAGTTGAGAAGTCAGTATACATATTTCCTAAGTAATCTAGTACCTTAAGAAATAATCCCTCTTCACTCTCCACCCAACGCATTTTTATGAAATGAAAAAACTTAACCATCTGGGCATAGGATTGGAGGGTGTGTGATAAAGGTGATATATTGTTCTATAACACGAAACTTTTACTAATGAATAGGTTTGAAGCTTAGCTTGGTCTCACAAAAAGTCGCATTTACCAAGTGAAGAATTTGACCTTTTTCAAAATTAGTTCTTCTTAGCAACGATTTTTCATTTCTTGAAAAGATTATATAAACACCAATCTACAAGTGTCCCCTACAACAAGGATGGTACTATATATTTTTGTTCATATTTCTCATTCACTAAACATTTCAATTAAAATTGAATTCCAAGTAAAAGGAATTATGAGAGGAGAAGGAAGTATAAAAGTGATTAAGGAAGAATAGGTGTTAGGAATAAAAGTAGAAGAATTTGAGAGTAAATGAAAAAATAAAGAAGCCAAAGGGAGTGGCAAAAAAATGAGAAGAGGATGAAGATATAAAAGTTAATGAAGAAGTTGTTGTATAACAATGTTCAAGGTTGTTAAACTAAAGAATAATAGAAATTAAATTTTATTCTTATATATGAAGTCTAAATACATATTGAGGGAATTATTGCTAACTTAATGATATGGATAATGTTTTGAATTTTAGAAAATGGGAGATTCTTGCAAATTCAAGCTAGTGATTACCAAATTGAATGGCCAAGTTGGTTTAAAGAGAAAAAAAAATCGATACATATATATTCTTATACAAATTCAATTGTAAGATAATTTGTGACTAAAAAAGCATACAATACATAAATACACACTCCATACACGAAATAACCTATTCAAGTAGTTTTTATGTATGTTAATATTTGGAAGTCACTATTCAAAATCAAATTAGTTGGAAATGTTGTTCTTCATTAGAAGCACCATATCATTTATCATTAAACATATAACTAATAATACCACAAAAAAATAGTAATAAGAAATTTCTTAAAGGAATAAATTATGATAACTACAAAGAATTTCACAATTTCAAATAAACAATGCAAGAAGTGTGGGATGAGATGTATGAGAAGACGAAGGAAATTATTGATAAGGAAGCAAAAATAAATTTAGATAGAGGTATTAGTGGATTTAGAGAACATGGAACATGATTTGGTCTTATGAAAAATGGTACATTGTTATCATTTGTGGTGAAGAGGAGCACAAGTGATTTGAGTGTTTTTTGGGGAGAACATACATGGAAAGTTTATTACAATCAAGGAGGGGTAAGAGGATTTTAAAAACTATATGTTTCTATAAGGAACCTTTTTTATCCACGCAATGAAGGATATCCAATGTATTTTATGTTTTCAATTCTTTTCATCAAATCTTGACAAGTTTATAACCTCTTTTATACTTTTGAAGCGTATTTTGCAATATATTTCATCATTGCATGTTGAGAAACAACTAGATGAAAATAAAAATTATATTTCCATAGGCTCTGCTTCTTCCAGTTATGCTGCTACCTTTGTTATAGCTGCTGCCGTCTTTGCTCTAGTTGCTGCTTTCACGCGGTCAACAGAATATACTGTTGGGTTAACGAGTTCACACGCAACGAAGAGTAACATTGTAATAATTGAGCATATCCTCAATACATGCATGTTAAGTTATTTATTTTTCATTATAATATATAAATTTAATATTGATTAATTATGAGACATTCATGGAGCATTATAGTGATATGAAATAAAATACTTCTTTTTGTGCAAGCAAGAATCTACACTACACTTTGTGTATCTTTGAAAAAAATGAACCAATTCTCATAACCTATATGAGGATTGGAAGAAGAATCTTGTGAAGCTTTCAGAGGTATGACCAACATTTAGGATTCAAGGAACCATTATGTTATGATGATGGATGTCACAAATATTTTATGTTGTTATATGTCTAACAAAGAATGTCTTCTCAACATGCACAATGTAAGGAGGGATACTCTTGGTCCCTATAGAGCTTGGCACCTTTTCACTCTTTTAACTCCTATAAGGATATCAAAGTTTCGAGGCTTTGAAGAACCTATGTGACAACCCTTTCGTTAATACCTCTTGTAAGTATTGTGATGAATTGTAATTCATGTAAATAATATATGCAAATGTAATGATTTTCTTTGGTTAAATCACATCCTTAGTTTTTTCGGGTTACCCTCAACCATCAAAATTTGAAGGTGGTTCAAAATTTTGAATTCAAGTGGTTTCTAATTTTCAATGAACCATTAATCACACCAAGTGATTTTTCTTTAGTTTTTGTTTCATCTCAATTTTTAGCTACATGGTATTACTTCAACTACTTATTTTATATTTGTTCTATTTTTTCCATTTTTTCCTTGTCTTGAATCATATTCCCTGATGCATATAATATGGAGTAGGTAATATGAGAAGTGAGACAAATAATTACTTGTATGTGCATGAATTTGATTAATTGGATAATTTTGTTATTCTCTTAATCTTTTTCGTCTCTTCCTCATCCATTTTCTAAATCTTTCTTACACTTTCTTTGTGCTTGTCATTTTATCTCCTTTTTGAGATCCGATCCTCAAATTCCCACTTTCTTGTGCTTTTTTTTTGTGTATTTTCCATGTTGTGTTATTTTTCCATGAATTAACATTCTCTTTTATTTTTCCATGAATGAACATTATCTTTTATTTTTGCATGAATGAATGTTCATATTTATTTTATTTTATTTTATTTTGGTGGCAGTAGTAGATCGATTAAGATGTTACATACATAGACTCTAATAAATTCCATTGAATATGTTTGGTTGTTCACTTGGTGGAGAGTTATGGTTGGAAGCGCTCGATCAAGTTATAGCTTCAGTGAGCCCTTGTTTAACCATGTCAAGAGCTTGATCGAGGGTTTGTGAAACACTTGATCAAGTTATTTCATTGTTTACCCTAAACACTCAATCAAGCCTTTTAAGTGTTGAATTGAGCTGTTGAGGGCCTAAACACCAAATTTTTAGTTCCCCTTCTATAGATTTCTCTAAAACACCATTTTGTATCCAGGAGGACTTAAGGCAATATTTTTCCTTGGGTGGTGGAGTTGATCATGTTGGATTCATGAAAGAATCCTCTATCCAATGGCACGAGAGTTTGACATTTTCAAATTCATATAAATTTTTTCATATAATTTCATTTAAATGTTATGATTGAAATATTTTTTGATAGTTTCAAAGGGGATGAATGAAAAATCAATAACATAAAATATACAAAAGGAAAAAATTTAAAAAAATGCCACCATAATTGATTTATGATTCCTCTTCAAAAGGGTACTCTTGGTATTTGAATTGATTTAAATAGTATAAAAGAATTGCATGTGAAAAAATGTGTCTGAAAAGCAAAATTCAAACATACAATTTGTCAACCCAAAAGGATAATATATATATATTATATTATATATATATATATATATATATATTAAATATATATATATATATATATATAATATATATATATATAATATATAATATAATATATAATATATATATTATATATTATATTAGACTAAGCCAATGCATGCCTGTTAGTTGTGTGAAAATTTGCAAGGAAAAGCATTTCATTTAATGGAAAATGATATATTATATGAAACAATATTTAAAAAAAAAATATCATTAGGAAAACAACATAGTTCACCATAATTTGTATTTTTACTCTGAATGAAAATTCACAATGCTTAGACAAATTTTGAGGGCTTCAATTCGATGGAAGAGTAAAATTTATAAATTTCATTGCCATTTTTTGCCCAAAAGTGTAAACCATATTCATGAATAGACCATATTAGTATTTCAAACCTCTCCTTGGTAAATGTTTGGTAGACAGGAACTAAAATTAGGTCAATCTAATGCAGAAGTTAGACAAGCCAAGAATCTACTACTAGATGATGTAGGGAGGCTAGACATAATTGAGATTGATTTACCTCTCAATTCTCTGATTACACTACCATGTAACATCCATCATAAACCTATAATCTTGGACAATTATATGTCCTCCTAAGGCACAAGTTTTTGTTATAGTTTTTTATGTTTATCTTTTAGATGATTATGTCACTTCCCCTAAGGAATCTCTTCTACATATATGAAGAAATTATAATTTTGTTGTAACGAAATTACAAATTTTAATGTCACTTTTTTGACTAAATTAAATTGATGGTTTCCTCATTTATGAGGAAGTAGTATAACTTTTAGTTCTCTTATTAAGTAATGATTTTCTTCATTCAATTTTGGTTTTCTAGAATCAATACTCCTTTTGTCTCTATTTTGGTTTCACAAGTGGCAGGATAAAGATAGAGGGTATCTTATAAATGATGTAATTTTTTGAATTATCAACGCAATGCTTATCTCACAAGAAAAAAGAAGTTCAAAGTTTCAAATTTAATAATAAATATAATTTTCATATAATTATTATTAATCAATCAAATATATATAGAAGAATTGTATGTAGAATCTCTTATGTCATGTTTAGAATGGATTAAAGTTTGTATTAATGAATATATATTCATACTTTTTTTATTGCAATATTTATTTGATGATGATGATTAACATCCACTAAGACTTTTATAGTCCATTTGACCTAAAAATATAATTATGTTTCACATAATTCTTTATCATTTTATTTTATGATTGAAATCATTAATAAAAAAAATGTTCCAATACCACCACAATTAAAATGAAATTATCTATTAATAAATTTGAAGAAAAATTTTAATAATAAAAAATAAATTAAAATTTTTAAAAATATGAGTTTTAATTTATATATTTTGGGGTACGTGAGATAAATGTTGTTTTCTTACTTGGATTAATTCTCAAATATTATTCTTAAACTCATAATTAGGTTATATTGATAATACCTTTTTATGTTAGAGTATATTTCATAAAAGAGTATCTCTTCGAGTCAAGTCAAGAATTGAATTCAAAAAGGTCTTAATATTTATCAAATGGAGTTGGGTTCCTCATAGTCATTTATAGTTGTCATTTTATTACTCTCCTATGATGTAATAGTTAGAGAAGTATTTAGTTTACTTTGAGAGTTTGATGAATATATCCTCTTTACCATGTAGTAAGGCACAAAATTCTATTTTAGTAGAAGTCTTAGGAAAATTAAGAAGAGTTAGAGGTTTGTTAATATATTTCTAACTTTAAAGAACTTGAATAAAAACATGTTAAGACAAATCATTCAATTTCTTTATAATATCCTACGTGATTACATAATAGAAAAGGAGACAATAGTAGAGAAGGGGAGAATGAGTCTAATGTGTGGAGTATAGGATTGATTATGAATACTTTATAATTTCTTTGAAGGTCAGTTATTAAAGTTGAAAATTTGTCTCTGTACCACAGTCATAATGTAGGATTATGTATATTTATTTTTCTATAACTTTATTCATGTATATTTGTGTGTGAATGTGTAATTTCAGGTAGAAGCAAGCAACTAGGTAGAATAGTTGTGATCTATCAAAGATTACTAACTAGTTGAAGCCTTTCTCCAAGATCACAAGGTTTTAGACTGAAGTTCATTGTCTCAAGTTGGTCTTTAATATGCCTATCACTTAATGTTTCTACTTGTATTGGGACAAAAACATATTAATTTTTTAATAAAAAGCTGCCTTTACCAATCTCTTGAAATTTTGAAACTCAATAATCTAATATCTAAACCCTTAACCACTGGGTATCTCACTCTTCCAAAACCTTAAAAGTCAATTTTTTAACTATAAGGTTGCATATCACACTAGATTGAAGATTTGACAGGAGTTGTGCATAGCAGAAGCCCCCAATACTTGATATCTTGATATCTTGGGGAACATACTTTAAATAAGAGCAATATTTGTAAATACCATGATGTGAAATTGTATCTTTATTGAGACAAACTCATGTCAATAATTTTGAAATGTGTTCCACTAGTTTGATGATGTTGGAAACTATAGATATTTCAAAACTTAATAGCTCGTGAATTTAGTTATCTAAAAAGAAGTATCATCACTTGAAATTTTGTCTACTAGGAGAAAAATGTATCGAGGAAATTTTTGAGTTGTATTACTTCTTGATATCTTAGTGGGTTGACATTCTAATATATTGTTGGATAACATAGTGTGTAGATAATTCAAATGATGGTAGATTGGTTTCTATGAGTATAAGGCAAGGTTTGTATGCACCATAAGCACATTCTAAGCATAATTATGTTGACAAAGAGTCTAAGAGAGACAAAGAACATGAGAAAATATATTGGTTACATTAAGTTTTAGTATCAAAGTTGGAGTGCTCAATATGAGAGAAAAATGGGATAAAGAGTAGGAATAGTTTAATGAATACCTGTAGCAAACATGGTTTTGTTAGGTGAGATGAGATACATTTAAACGGGATGGGAGGTCATAGAGTCTGCTCAAAGAGAGGAACTGAAATGAGAAATATCAAGAAGAAAGAATAATATTCTAATAAAGAAGAGTCAGATCTTGACGAATAATTAGCTGAAGCAATAATTGTGAAGATGACGACTAGCTCAAATGCTAAACCAAAGATGGTGGTACCTATGCATAAAAGCAATAAGAATGTTGAATAAGTGATAAATTGTATGAATGTTATAGAAAATATTTTGATTATACAAATGTTGATCATGGAGAAAAGAGTGAAACATGATGTGACTAGATTGAAGGGCCATGCAACATTATACTGGGATGTTGTGCAGGGAGATTGAAGAATAAAAGGTAAATCCTGTTGGAATATTGTTTTCATTGTTTTCAATTCAGATCGGGAAGAATATAGATGACAAGAAAAATATTGCAAGATGGATTCTTTTAGAAATATTGTTTCGATATCCAATTTGGATGCCCTATTTTTGAAGGACTTTTACTTTAAATATTAGCTCAAATGGGAACAAATGATATATGGTTGAAAATATTATTCCAACACTTTTCCAATAACGTATGGCACTCCCACTAACTCCATAGGAATGAAAATATATCAAATATTATGTCAAGTGGGCCCAACGAAAAAGTACAGGTCAACTGAATTAATTTTGTAATTTGACACCATATGTGAATGAAAAAAAACTATAAAATAGGGATGGATGAGTAGAATTGAATATCATCCAAGAAAGAAGAGTTATGTGTTATGTAAGAGAAGCTATAAAATACTCTTTGGGTTTTAAAGGTGGAGCGAAATTGAGATTTATGGAGTGAAGTAATCTTGGGATTTTCACTATAAATATTCCTCTCAAAACTTTCAAACCTTGGAATTTTGAAAATGTGAAGGCATGATATTCATCTAAGTATGGTAAAAAATTCATGGAATTGGCTTGCTATACTTTCTGAGATATTCTCAATGGAAGTTAGAGTTTCTGGCTAGTCTTAAGATTAGTTTCAAATAGACCACTTTAGAATTTTCACTATAAATTGTTTATGGGATATTTTAGTCCATGACATTTTCAAAGACCTATGGAGACATATAACAGTACCTCAATTAACACATTCAAACCTTGATTTTCTACTATTTTGGAGATACTCCCTATAGAAATTAGGGTTTCTGAGTGGTCTTGAAATCAATTTCAATTAGCTTAGTTTGGAATTTTTACTATAACTTAATTTTTTGGATGTTTTAGACTATGAAATTTTAAAAGACTTGTGAATCCATAGAGCAGTACCTCATGTAAAAATTTAGTATCTGGTTTTCTATACTTTCAGGTACTTTCCATGTGGAAGTTATGGCTTCTTCAACAATCCTAAAATCAATTTCAAATAGGTCACTCGTTAGACTTTTTGGTGTAAATTCCATTTTAGAACATCTCATATCGTCAAATTCTCAATGATCTTAGGAGACATAAAGAAGTTCCTTCTGTAAAAAATCCATAACAAAATTCACAAAAATGGATACAGGATGTTGTACAACTATGTTCTTGAAAGAGGCCAAAAGCAACATATTTTGGGGGAAGAAAAATCGATAAAGGAAAAAGTAGCTAGCATACCTAGCAAAGGCAGGAATAAGCAACAAAATTAATGAATTAGGTTCATGCATATGAATATTTGTAGTAATGGCGATTAATGTTTATGATAGGTTGATGCCTACAAATATTTGCAATGGTGAGGATTAGTGTTTCTAGTGGATTTGTTCCAATGAATATTTTTAGAAGTGGGTATTGGAATTGCAAGAAAGAGTAAAACAACATCTATAAGATAGTAGTAACTAATACAATTTGAAAGCAGATATGAGAAGGAGACAACCAAATTTTAAATTTGGAGATTTAGTTATGCATACCTTAGAAAGGACTGATTTCCTACTAAAATATATAACAAACTAGAACTTAAATGATTGGGCCATGTAAAGTATTGAGGGAATTTTTATCAAATTCTTATAAAATTTACGCGGAGAAGAGCGTAAGGGAATGAGGAATGATGTAATATCCCTCCAACTGATATATTATGTTAGAATTTAAAATACTTCTTGGAAATATCATTATTATTTACCATGTTTAACAAATCAATAATTTGTTACAGTTTTGAACTAGTTAGAAACTACCCTATGAATTGTTCCAAGAAAAATGTGGACGAAGTGTGTATTTTACTTTCACATTCATACTATCATTTTTTCATTCACTTGGAGGAAAGTAAAAAGGGTAACTGTATTCACATGGAAACAAAGATGGGTACAAGCCTAATTCTTTGAAGCACAGGTTGGAAGGGAGACCAACATGTTGCTAAGGTAAGGACAAGAGTTTGCATTGAGCTTTACCAGGCACATATCCCACATCATGGCCAGTGCTCAAAGAACCCAAGTTTGATTATATGAGCGTATTAAAAAAACACTCAATGCTTCACCTCCCACCTCAACATAGGGGAATGCCAACAATAGACCATCCTTCAAGCCATGGTGATGTAGCTTGATATAGCCAGAGAAATGTGGTTGTTGATAGAGTCGTGGTAGTTTCTTGGAAATATTATGACATAATAGAAGTTGTTATTAACATCATTGGCTAGAAATACACATGTCCATTATGTTTCATCTGGCTCAATTCTCATGGGGATTGTTTCCTTATTGGAATAGCAATCCGTCTTGTAAATTGAATTGCTAGGCTAGGTCAATATTAATTATCAATTAAATATGGAAAATGATAGTAAAAAAATAGTTTGTTAGTTTTATAGATGATGTCAAGGTTATTTTCTTGAGAAATACATATCAATTCTCGTGAAATAACATATAAATAATACTACAACAATTTATTATGGTGGGAGTGAAAACATTCACTATTGATTATTTACTCGACTTATCTTCCACTCTCATTATAAACAAGTTCTATTTCCATATGAATATAAGCCTATCAAGATGAAATAAATATATGAACAAATATTCATGTATAGAGATAATAAGTTGGGATTTACTTTTTGAGGTGAAATAGGTAGTTGTGGTTAAAGGTAATAGTTTGTGGAATTAACTCTTGAAAAATTATATATAGATTACATGAAAAAAGATAACATAAGTCATAGGATCTTCTTTGTAAAGAATATTTTTTTTTTTGTGAGTGAAAGATAAGTTAATTTTGTTAATTTATTTGCAAGAGTTTGAAAAAGTTACATGTTCTGGTGGGTGAAAAGATAAGTTATTTGTGTGTTGTATTCATGGATAGTTTGATTTAATGGCATGGTTTAGTGCATAAATGGCTAACATTGTTATTATTTTAAAAAGGCTTTCCTTGTTCTTATGCACAAAAGAAGGGTTAATTATGATACTTTCTTGAAAAAAATGCATGACAACTTTATACATAAAATATAGAGAAACTATGTTGGGTTCTTGAAAAATAATATGTGTTATTTGCAAAAAGAGATAATCATTTTATTTGAAAGCAACAAGTATTCAAGGTCATACAAACAATAGTTACATGCATCCATTTTTTTGAAAAAGGGAAACTATTCCCATATATAAATAGCTAGACCCTCTTAAAGGAGGGATATGTGTTGCATGTATTAAAGAAGGGTTATCATGGTAAATTGTTATATGCAAAAAGAATACATGTTGTAGGGATGTATGTGTTCTTGATCATGTTTTCTTAAGTTTGTGAACATGAAAATATATGTTAGGGATGTTGTTATGTTGGGTCCCTATAACACTAGTGATTACCCCATTACTATGGTAGCTGTACCCCTTATTAATATTGTTGTGCCCCTATTTCCCCCATATTGTTGTTACTGTGCCCCATAGAATCCCTCTATTGTTATTTTTGTGGCTTATATTATTATTGTTAAGGTCGCTGGGTTATATTGTGACCTCTTAGACCTCCTATATATAGAAAGGAGGTTTTGTCATTTGTATCATCCAAAGAATTGTTCATTTATGTAATGTAAAGGAGGTTGCCCCCTCGAAGAGGCTGAATTCTAAGGCATTGATCTATCTTTTCTATCTTTTCTTGAGCTTGTTTCATAACATTTGGTATCAGAGCTTTGGATTCTAGGGTTTCGTTGCTCCAAACCGGTCATTGTGGAATTTTCGCTATAACCATTTTTTCTGTGACGTTTTAGAAGTAAAAAAAAAAACCCATTTGAGAAGAAATCGCACTGAATCTCGGGTCCAAATTTTAGAGCTTTTTGCGCTATATTTGCGGAGATATGCTCTGAGGAAGTTGGTATTTTTGCAGACTCCTAAATTACATTCCAAACAGGTGACCTGGGGAAAATCATCATAACTTTCTCTTTGTGCATCGGATTGAAATTTCGCAAAAACGGTACAGCAATAGGATAGGCTGTAGTTTCTTCTAAATATTTTCCAAAGCCAAAGGTCCAAATATTGACACGTGGCACTTCATACATGTTCGATCTTCTGGAAAGGTCTATAATTAGGTCACTGTGGCAGATTTGGCATAACTCTTCATTGGAGAATCCAATTGGGGTCAGAATAGTGGCATTGGAAAGAGGAGACAAAGGGCTACCACAGGTCGCAATTTCAGAAATGGATGTTCTGAAAGTACAGAGATACATCAGAGGCAATATCGAGCTCCTACAAAGAAAAAAAAGGTGTGTAGATTTTTTTTAATTTTTTCTTAAGATTGGTTTGAAAATTTATTTTGAAGGAATTCGAAGGGCTAGTAGAAAATTATTATTGGTAATTGATGCCCTGAGGAAAGAAAATGCAAACACCTAGTAAGGAACCTGAAAGCTCTAGCATGACTCATGAAGAAGAGGAA
>APFE030489727.1:36177-81451 GCA_000404065.3 Pinus taeda
TACAGCAAGTCTTGGAAGGATCATGTTGAACATGTTGATAGGGTGCTACAACTATTGGAGGAGAAACAATTATATGAAAAGAGATCCAAATGCCTCTTTGGAGTCCAAGAGGTGGAATATCTGGGTCATATTGTATCTCATGAAGGAGTTAAGGTAGACCCTAGCAAAATTAAAGCCATTAAGGAATGGAAAATCCCCACATCCATAAAGCATCTGCGAAGATTTCTCGGGTTGACAGGGTATTATCGCAAGTTTGTTAAGAATTATGGGAGAATAGCAGCACCTCTAACAACATTATTGAAGAAAGATGCATTTTCATGGACTCCAGAAGCAACAAAGGCCTTCGAACATCGTAAAGAGGTAATGTGCTAAGCACCGGTCTCTTAGCTACACCAGACTTCATAAAACCTTTATTGTGAATGATGCTTCAGGAAATGGAATTGGTGTTGTTTTAATGCAGATGAAAGACCCATTGCTTTTGAAAGTCGTCCAATCAAGGGAAAGTTTTTACACAAAGCTATTTATGAGAAGGAAATGTTGGCAATACTCCATGCACTTAAGAAATGGCAACCTACCTAATGGGAAGACACTTCAAGGTAAAAACAGATCATGATAGCCTTAAATACTTTTTAGAACAAAGATTATCCTCTGAAGAGTAACAAAAGTGGGTCACAAAGATGTTGGGTTATGACTTTGAAATCATCTACAAAGAAGGGAAGAAAAATGTGGTGGCAGATGCACTCTCAAGATAGGATGAGGATGTGGAAGCGTTGCTGTGTGTCATTTCTATTATCCAATCAGATTGGATAAATGAAGCAAGGGAGGAATGGAAGAATGACAAAGAAGTGTGGGCACTTATTCGAAAGTTACAACAAGATTCTAGTACGTCAGATACATTTAGTTGGAAAAATGATTCGTTATGGTAGAAAGATTGCTTATACCTCAGTAAGAATTCCTAGCTAAAAAAAAATATTCTTATGGAATTGCACACTTCTCCCTTAGGAGGGCACTCGGGATTTTTAAAAACTTACCACAGTGTTAAGAAGGAATTTTTTTGTGAGGGCCTTAAATCAGATATTCAAAAGTTTGTGGCGGAATGTTTGGTTTGCCAGCAAAATAAATTTGAAACAATTAAGACACCGAGTCTATTACAACCTTTATCCATTCCAATCCAACGTTGAGAGGAGGTTTCAATGGATTTTATCATAGGTTTACCCAATTCTGAGGGAAAGAGTGTCATCATTGTGGTAGTTGACAGGCTTACCAAGTATGCACACTTTTGTGCATTATCACATCCATTTAAAGCCAATACAGTTTCTAGTGCATTTATGGAAACAATTCAAAAAGCTACATGGAAACCCAAAGATTATTGTAAGTGACAGAGATCCCATTTTCACTGGAAATTTTTGGACAAAATTATTTTCTTGTCTTGGTACTCAGTTAGCTCATATCTCATCTTATCATCCTCAATATGATGGGCAAATTGAGATAGTAAAATTTTTTTTGGAAGGATATCTTCGTTGCTTTGTATCTGATAAACAGACACAATGGGTCAAATGGTTGCCTCTGGCTGAATGGTGGTATAACACTTCCTTCCATACAACAACAAAATGACCCCATTTATGGCACTTTATGGGTATCAACCACCATCCATCACATCATATTTAAGAGAAAATTCTAAGGTTCAGGCAGTGGAACATCACATTGAACATCAACAACAAGTCCTCCAACTCTTAAGGATAACCTCGTGTTGGCACATAATAGAATGAAACAACAGGTAGATCAACATCGCAGCGAAAGAAGTTTTGATGTAGGTGATTGGGTATTCCTACGGCTACAACCATATAAGCAAATGTCCCTCAAGCAAGCTAAGAGGATAATAAATTATCACCAAAGTATTATGGTCCGTACAAGGTGTTGCAAAAGATTGGTACTATGGCATACAAATTGGAGCTTCCTATAGCTTCTCGATTGCACCCAAATTTCCATGTTTCATGTTTAAAGAAGGTTATAGGCGACAAGCTCCCAGTTCAAACAATATTTCCAGAACTTGACGAGGAAGGAAAAATTATATTGGAACCGGAAGCAATCACAGAAACAAGATCTCGACAGCTATGAAATCGATCAATTTCGGAGTATCTTATCAAGTGGAAGAACTTATCTGCAGAAGATTCCACATGGGAGGATGAGAATTTATACAGAAGTATCCAGAACTACTCAAGCGTTGAGGACAACACTTTTTTTGAAGGAGAGGGGCATGTTGGGTCCCTATAATACTAGTGATTACCCCATTACTATGGTAGCTGTACCCCTTATTAATATTGTTGTGCCCCCATTGCCCCCATATTGTTATTACTGTGCCCCATAGAATCCCTCTATTGTTATTTTTGTGGATTTATATTATTATTGTTAGGTCGCTTGGGTTATATTGTGACTCCTTAGACTCCTATATAGAAAGCAGGTTTTGTCATTTGTATCATCCAAGAATTGTTCATTTATGTAATGTAAAGGAGGTTGCCCCCTCGAAGAGGCTAAATTCTAAGGCATTGATCTATATTTTCTATCTTTTCTTGAGCTGGTTTCATAACATGTTACCTTGAAAAGAGAATGCACATGAATCCCGCACACAAAAAGATTTAAGAAGTCATGATATTTTTCATAAAAATTGCATGTGAAATTTTCTTGAGCTTAAGTTATTAGATTTTTTTGATAAGAAATATGCACAAATAGAATTATTTCTTTGAGAGGAAATAATTTTGTCTACATGCATAAAATAAAAATAGTATTTTCGATATTTCTTGAAAATAAATATGTTATTTGCTTGCACAAAAAAATAGAAATATTGTGTTTGACCTCATGAAAAGAGATGATCTTTGCATCCATGTGAAATACACCTATAATGTTGGATTATTTGAAAATATATATGCATGGAAATTGTATACTTATTATGTTAGAACTTGGAGGAGAAGCAAGTAATTGCATGCAATAAGTGCATTAACTTTATTTTGGAAAATGCATATATTCGTATGCAAGAAATAATAACTAACGCATTAGTTTTCTTTTAGAACATAGCATGTATTTACATGTACAGTAGATTTTGTAGATAGCTCTATCTTGGGAAATATTTTTTTCATAAAAGGGACTTGCGTTTGCATGCATGATAATAGTATCTATTATGTTAACTTTTCCTTAGAAGGGGACATGTATTTGCATGCATATTAGTAATAATAATAATATCTATGGTATTGGAAATATTACTTAGATACATGAACAACGAAGAAGCTGAATGACTAACTTTCTTTGAATATTTTTTTATCTAATTACATGCATGGAAAATAAATCCAAGTTACTAGTATCCTTTAAATCAAAATGAATGGTTACAGTGATTTACCTTTGGAGAAGAACATGTGCTTGTGCGAGAACGATCATAGTAATGTGGTATTTATTTTGACAAGATTTTGCTTATAATTAATACATGAGTAACGTTGTTAGAATAAGCATGTGATATTTTACTTATGTTCTATGTATTCACATGAATAGATGTTAAAGAATCACTATTAAATATTTCTTATTGGTTCATAGATACTCTCTGTAATCATGATATCAAGTTTGCTCATGACAAAAATAGCAAGAAATGATGGTGACTTGTGGAAGGATAGATTATGGGTTAACGTTGCATCATGTAAAGAACTAATGGTCCATGTAGATGAGTGTGAGTTGTAGGATGGCCCACTAATGGAACCACCAAGCTACAAATGTATAAGTATTGAAGTTTTGTGGGTAAATGATATCATGATGATTGTAATAGATTTTAGCTAGATATGTTGTATTTAAATGATATTTCCTTTTAATATTTTAGGGCAGTGGTTAAGGTATGGACTACGTTATGAGACATTGAATGAGGGGCGAACACCCTCATGAGTGCTTAGTAATAAAATTAAACGTCTGCTAGTTTTCACCCTATGGGTATATGAGTGTTCAATGATAGTGATTACTTATAGTTTCTAGGGTATATGAGTGTTCAATGATGTGATTACTTATTGTGTCAGTCTTGTGATAGTGATTCCTTGCATGATTTGATGTTTATAATATTAAATATGTTATTAACTACTCTAGTTAAGGGAATCATGAAAGATGCAAAATTACGTCAAAAAGTTTATGTTAATATGCTACAACAGTGGTTGTTAATGATTATGTGACTCATTATTCCTTACTAAAGATACTATATGTAATGATCAAGATTCTATATAATGGTTAATGAGGAATTTGGAATACTAACTTGGATAGTTATCGGTGAGTAAACTGTGTAAAAAAAAATCTAACTCCATGTAATGCGAGGTTACGAGGGGATGATACAACTGGTATCAGAGCTTAAGGTTGCAACACTAGAACCTTTTGGTATTACTAAGCAAAAAAGAAATCAACGTATGTTACTAGTGAGCATCAGCACAGGTATGAGTCTAACAATCTACATCTTGATATATGCAGTAGACTACTTTTGATTTGAGATGCATGACTAATGTTTATAACCGCATTGAAGAGTAATAAGTAATAAAGTCTACTCCAAAATTGTGTTCATGACATTTGAATCTTCTTGAGGTTAGAAGGTCATAAAACCTTTCTTTCACCTATGAACAACTTGAGTACTTGCTAGTGAAAGTGAGAATGAACTACCAACCTTTGCAAATATGAAAAAAATAATGATACATTTAATGAACATGACTAAAGTTACAATGCACGATTCGTAAATAATGAATGCATGAATGGAAAATATCATGAATGTCCTTGAAGAGGATGAAAAAGTGTTTTAAAAAGACATTGAAAGAACCCCTCTTGATGTTAAATGTAAAACACGAGTCAAGTAGTGAGACTTGACTTTAAAAGATAATTGTTGATTGAGTATTGTTGTGGCTAATTAGTTAGTGATGCAAGACTAACCATTAAAAATTATATGCGTGAATTGGATTTGATTTAAGTTTATTACAAGTTGTAGACACGTGATTATGGTAGTTACTTCATGTACTAGTCAGTTGGTAACAATACACTGTGGGAATTGGAAATGTTTGGACTGTTATCCTGATTGTTATTCCCATTTATACATTAATGAATATTATGCATAGCTTTATGCATGTTAGTATTGTATGCATGAAGCTAAAATGATTGCGCAAGTGGATACTTATTTATGGCTAACATTGTTGATCGGATTAATTAGGGGTAGCTTAATGGAAATAAGAGAACCCATGAAGATAAAACGTTGCAATGTGAATTGAAACCATAAATGAGAAAGTATAATGTTATGATATGCATGATTATTTGATTGGAAGATCAAAATGTATACAACTTGCATGTCAGTTATGTTTCCTGTCAATCTAGATATTTTGGACCCATGTTGATGGTCAAGTATAAATCTATGGTGTACATAAATGTTTCTTCAGTTTTAATGATATTGTGTAGATGGTTCTTTATGTAAGTTACTGTGGGAAAGAGTGTTAAAAGAGAATTTTACATGCCAGATAATTGTGGATAGTTGTGAAATACCAAGGGATCTTGGGTTAATGGTAGTTGCTTGCTTAGAGGGGTTTATGGAACTTTCTTGCTTCAATTTCCTCTCCATAGAGATAGGTGATCTCAATGAGGGAAAAGAGTTGGCCAAGATGGTGAATAAGGGAAAAGGCCTAAGGAAAATCTGTTGATTTTGGAGCCTATTGGATGAGGCCCAGGAATTCCTCATAGATCGGGTGTTGTCAGAGGAATAGGGAGGACAGTACTAAGAGGAATCACATATTGGACCTATGTGGTCATTGAAATTCTTAAGCTAGATGGTTAGCAGAATTCCATAATGGGCCTTGTATGGTCTCTATTAGAGAATTGTCTCGATGTGAAAATGGCTCAATCTGGTTGTGGAAATCAATTTCCACTAGTTGATATGAGGATTCTTTTGCTAATGTAGTTCTCATAATAGAACAATTAACTAATCATTTATATGTTATCAATTTTTTTTTTAATGTTTCTGGAAAAAATCATGTATATCTTGATGAGAAAAGAGCCTACTGCTCAGAAAGGAATTACTGGAAGTGTAATTTCCTTTATTATAATTCTTTAAATATATTAGTAGGGGCTAATACATCATTCACTTGGTTCATTTATTGATCATTTCAATGATTAGAGAGCTATGTTCTCTTTGAATATTTTTTAGAAATATGTTGTTAATGTCTCTAGCGGGAGCTAAGAGAGTGTGCATGTGGTGCAATGATTTATCATTTTGATGACTAGAGGGTTCATGCTCTCTGAAGGCTAGGAAACGAATTGTCGTTAAAATATCACTTGACATTGTATAAATGAGTGATAGTTATAAGTATTTCATTTGATTGAAAATGTTGTGATTAATTGACGGGCCTCTAAATTAGACATAAATTAAGGCCCATGTCTCTAAATTAAACATAACTTAAGGCCCATATCACCATCCTTCAACACATTAAACCTCTCTTTTTGCATTAGATAATGTGTTTTTAACTTAATATGTTCAATAGGAAGGTTTATGAATAATTGCATATTTGTGACTAATATTTTTTTTTTTTAGGAATATTGTGGGAATATTGGGCAGATTATGAATATTTGAAGGGGGGGATAATTTAGGGACTTGTTCCCTACTACATTAGGATCAATATTAAATAATAAGTCAACAAATTGTTATGGAATTATGGCACATATTGTTGAGCTCCAATGATTGAGAAAATCTAGGAATGTATTCCCTGCCATTTAATGTAGATTCCTAGTATTGGGAACCAGACCCACTAATCAAGGGATTTTGGTGGGGAAAGCATCCTCCTTTCATGGGGAATGATTTCTAATAATTTTTGATAGGTACCAAGTCGAATTTTCCACTAGTTATATTTTTATTAGTCTTCTTGTGAAGAGAACTCGTATTTTAGCAGCTCCAATATCATTTCGTGGAAGGATGTAATTCTATTTGATGAAAATAATGAAGACTGGTGCCATATTCAGCTTCTAAGTATTGGTATCCTCCATAGGTCTTTGATTTTCCTTGGGCTTGGCCATCCTAGGAGCTTCATATCCCTATTGTATTAGTTTCTTTTCTTCTTGTCACTTCTTATTCATATGCATCTCTTGTTCTTGTTCTTGTTTCTTTCTATTTCTGCATTTAATATTAATGATTTCTTGTTGTAGGATTGGGTTAAATGGTTGATGTAACTTATTTTTTAGGATCAAAAACATCATTTCATCCTTTTAAAAGATTTGTAAGGTCACAGTAATCATTGAGCTACTTGGATTAGTTTTCTTATTCCCAAATCTAGATTTCTGGAACTCCTTTGTGGCAAAGAACGATAAATTTATGTTTTTTTTAGAGTATGCTAACAAGATTCGATAGACTTGGTTCCAATTGAATTAGAGAAAAACAAAATTATATTTAATAAAAAAATTTACCCCACTGCATTTGCACTTGATTAGGCTAGGCGTTTGATAGATTTATTGGGTCATTAGTTCTCGAATTTCTAGATTTTAGACTAGTAATTTTCTGCTATTTTTAGCATAGGTTAACAAAGGTTCTTTTGAGTGATTCCACTTGGAATGGAGATCTAATACATCCTAGTAAATAAAAAAATTTGTCCCATCCAATTTGTATTTGATTTTTTTGGTCATTCGATGAATTATAACTTCATGAAGTAAATCTATAACATCTTGTAGTTTCCTGTAGTAGCCTTCCAACATGCATTTACTTACCTAGATTCACTCAAGAAGCTTGGTTATTATCCCTTAGGGTTGAATCAAGACCACTAGGCTCTAAATAAATTATTAGGGAAGACTAAATATCACTTAGGACTCACCTCTTTACCCAAGTAATACATTTCAGTGATTTGGTTTAATGGACAAATTTATGAAATGGATAATACAATGATGATTGCCACATTCAACAAACTTTGTTAATGGACCTAAACTATTTAAAATTTAATGGTTGAAATTTAGTTCATGATCTTTACTATACAAAATTAGAATAGGTTTCTTTCCTTGTACTTTCTATCTCGCAATAGGTTGATGTTTACATTTCAAGCATTTCATTTTCTTCAATTAGTTTAGGATTTGACTTTAGTACATGCACTCCATTACATCATGACAGCAAAGGAAGGACACATTGTATGTTTCACATATAGTTCCAATACCTCTTAAGTTTTTACGAACCCCGGGTTGATAATTAAATTTGGTAGCCTTGGGTGTTGTAGCATTCTTGTTGCAATACGAAGGCTCATCACTTTTTTGTGATTTTGTCAGGGAGGTGTCAAGTATGCATTGTTTTCTTCCCTAGTTGATTAGTTTCTTTTTATTTTTTGTGAAAACAAAATAAATATTTTCATTAGGCATATTTCATTTCAAAAATATAAAATTGCATTGCATTAGTGTTTTCATTTAACCATAAAAACAAAAACATTCTCCAACACCAACCCACCCCCCATTTGATCACGTGGTGTAGTAAGAGCCACATTACCATTCATTTTTGTAGGTAGAAGAAGAAGATGTGGAAGAGAAGGGAGAATAAATGGATGGAGATGATGATAATGAAGAATATATTCTTGGACTCCCCATTCTAGATACTAATGTCAGTGTGTATATGAAGAACATCTCTCCATATTTTCTTCCAACCTTTTATGGTCTAAGGTGAGAGGATCCAAAAAACTTTCTCTTTGAATTTGAAATTGTTTCTAGATCTTATGGTTACTTATAAAATACTCAAATATTGAGATTGTTTCCGATGACATTTAAGGATAGATATCTAAAATGGTTCATGAGTTTAGGGATTAATTCAATAAGATCATGGAATGATATACAAAAGACATTTCTAGAAAAATATAAATATCATGATCTTAAAGAAGAAATGTTTAGAATGAATAAAAAATAATATGAGTGTCCAAAAGATATAAAAGAGAGGTTCATTCATACTGTTAATAGGGAAAAACTGCATCATTTAGGATCCAACACACTAAAAATCCTCTTACTTAGAGCAATTAGGGATGAGTGGATTGATCTCTTTGATCTCATGAGTAGAGGTGATGTATACCAATTATCATTTGAAGAAATTTGTGAAACATGAAAACACATATCAAGAGGAAGGGCAACAGTAAGTCAATCAACATTATTATCGGTAAGTCAATATAAACTTGGAAGTTTGTTTAATGATTGTAAAAAAATAAATTCTTAGCAATCTAACCAAATGAGTAAAAATTTTAAGAAGGCAAGATGAGGAAAAACAAGATGCTTATATTTGTGTTGTCCATGCATAATCACATGTTATTAAATATTCCCCTCATTACCAAGGTTTAAGGATGTTTACCAAGAGGACAATGGAGAAAATCAATTTCCAATACAGTTATGTTATGTAGCTCCAAGAGGACTATGACAAACTATTCAACTTGATATGGTGCAAGAGCCTAATTCATAATTTCAAGCTTGTGCACATCCATATCAAAGTAATTGGAACACACCCTTTCCTTGTTAACATTGGCCATCTTAGCCCCAAAACCACTTTTGGAAACAAGGTTGGCAAGGAAGTTATGGGATCCATTCACAATATCCTCAATATCCTCCATAATCAACTCCACGTTATCTCTACCATCCACCAACGTCACAACCACAACCCCGACCACATCCATCTCAAATATCCACTCCCATTCAACTACCTATACCACCATTTCCAAACCCACACAAAAAAGTAGCTCAACCAACTTACAATGTTGGGGTCCAACACTTCCAAATATCTCCTCTTGATCTCAATGGTATTCATCTTAGCTCAGGAAGAGTATTGCAAAAAAGAGATTCTCTTGATATCATTGAAGGACTACATCCAAAAGAAGAATATTCAAGTGAGAATACCAAAGGATCATGGGCTGCATTTGATAAAGAGTAGACATAAAAATCATAGATTGAGAAAGATCCCTCATGGTTACCATCAAATCCTCCATGTGTTCAAAAGAACAATAAGAAAAAAGAGGAATATTTGAATTTCATTGAAGAAGAAGACGTCCAAGATGATCCAAATAAGCAAGTGGACCAGGGGCATCACAACTATATTGAAATAAGGTTCTATACAATCACAAATTTTCAACAATACTCTCTTCTTTAGTTGTGCTTGACATCATCAAAGTCAAATAATTCAGACTCTTACATCTAGGTACATGTCAAATAATACATTTCAAGCCTACACATCAGTTTATCCATCATCTTGATGTGGACATGGCTTCATTGGAAGCATTCCTACTCTTGAAAATGATTTTATTTTTTCAAGTAGAGTAGGATAAGAAAAGAAATAAAAACTAAAAAATAAGAGAAAAAAATAAAATCTCAAGTGAATACCTCCTTTTAGGTACCTGAGATTGGCTCATTGATTGAAAACCTCCATGAGGCGGTCAATGGGTTGGGAAAAGAGGGAAAACCTCATTGAGGTAGCTAGTAGGCCTATAATAAAAAACAAATCTTCACTCCATGTATCTCTCAGATGAATGTGGGTGCTTTCCAACATCTGCAAGCAACAAGAACAAGTTAGCACCAAAGAGATGAAAAAAATAGGTCAAAATTCTAGTTAAAGGAAGTCAAACTTGGACTTTTTCCACCTTTGCTCAGATGCTCCAAAAGGAAAAAGGTCATGGATCCTATCACCCTCATCTATTTCCACCATCCACTGATCATTCCCAAGATTTGACCACTCATTTTCCTTGCTATCCCAAAATATTGCAGGAAGGCTCTATTTTACTACAAAAAAGAGGAATACATAGAGCATAAATTTATTTTTTTAATATCTTGAAAACAATGCATCCATTTTCCAAGATGTTGCATGGGGAGATGCATATGGATTATGGTAGCATCCCCAAGAAATTTAAGAAAATTCCACGGCACGGTTTCCAAGAAATTGGCCTCCATCAACTTCAACAATTTTTATTTTTTCTCAAGATCCGTGCATCCAGTGGCCAAGATTTGCTTATGGGGATGTGAATAAGGATTATTAAAACATGCTCAAAAAATTCTAAGTCAATCCATTCTACCATTTGGGAGAGACGGACAAAACAAGTTTGCTATAAGAGGTTGTTCTGAATTACTACAAGAAGATCTTGTAGTACTACAGGATGCTTGAGAAGAAGCTACAAGGCACAATATGATTGGAGAAATGGCTCAAAAGTTCATGTATTCTTTAGGGAAGGTTGATATAGGTTCCCCAACACCCCTTTCATCACTCATCCACTCGACCAAAAAAAGATTGAACACTTGAAAGAAAATTGCACACAACCACATTATCAGTCAAAGAATCATCAAGCTATGAAAGCCTGTGTAGAAGCAAGCAAAGAAAATTAGCACGTCTGGGGAAGCATGGATCGATCATCAACTCAATAGAAACATGCATGCCTCTCCAACAACCATTAGGTAGGTACATGTATGAAATATTCTTAACATATTCTCTTGAGCATATTATAGTTATAAATGTTTTGTCAATACATGAGAGATGAGGTTTTATAAGCTAAGGATGGGTCAGCAGTCTCATCCACCTTCAACTAGTTAATTTTAGCTCACTCCTTCACTCGTACAATGTGGGAAAGCCAAATTATGAAGAGTGATGATTTCGAGGAATGGGGACAACAGTTAAAAGAAGAATTTTTTGCAAAGGCCAAGTCACCAGAAAACTCCAATTCCTCCATCCAATTGATATCCACTATCTATACATCATTCATCCATCCCATTTCATAAGAAAAAAATTAATATTTTTCAAGAACAAACCCTACACTATGTCTCACCCTAAAAATTTCTTGAAAAAAAACAAACAGAGGATACTCTCCATTTTCACAAACATACACTACTCCCTCTCAGCCCTAGAATCATCCTCTAAGCACTCTACATCATTTCTTATCACTCCCATACAGTTAGAAGACCCTAAAAGAGGAGGAATGACTACTACAAGAAGGCAAAATGCTACTACAAGAAGGAAGAAAGGAACAACTTGTGCTAAAACACAAAATGACAGTGCCTAAGAGAGACCTAATCAAAATAGAGAACTCCAAGGCCATTAGGCAATCATTTAGGCCACAAAAGAGAAGAAGGCAACAAAAGGAAATAAGGCATTCACCATCAAAATAGAACTCAAACTACAGTGATGAAAAGAGGCTTTCAAAGAGGTCTTTAATCTATTTCTAGCTTTTTTCCATGGCCTAAAAGATGTTATAGAAATGGGAGAAAGACATGGAATTCAAGTTGAGGGTGTATCCTAGGCTCAAACAACCATTTTTTCTCAAAACGGGTTTAAATAATGTTTCCTGTAGTTTTTACAGGAATTATTACAAGATCTCCTACTTCGCATCTAAAGGAATTTTGAAGGTTTCAAAGGTTTCCAAATGATGGAACAAGGTAGCAGAAAGTTAGAAAAGGATGTGAAAGACCTTCCAAAACTAAAAAATATTCAAGAACCCATCTTGAATAAAGGTAAGAAGGTAGGTTAATGGTCTCAGGAAACACTGTGATTTTTTTTATCAACAAGTAGATTTGGAAAAATGAGTGAAAATGGAATGAAGGTTTCAAGGGAGAGTATACGAATGAAATGGATATACAAGCCAACAAAGTTCACTTGCAAAGAGAAAAGCTATTTTTTTTCTTGAAAGACTATTAAACAATCATGAAAAGAACCAGTACATTTTTTGCTCTTGTCTTTACAAAACTTACAGCCAATAATCTTAAGAGAAAGGATTGAGGAATGCACAAGAGAGAGTCCATTAGGGCCATGAATCAGGTACAATGAGGTCACTAAGTTTCTCATAGGATGAGCAACACTTTCAAGAAGGTGCTTAATTGATGGGCCTCTAAATTAGACATAAATTAAGGCCCATGCCTCTAAATTAAACATAAATTAAGGCCCATTTGACCATCATTTAGCACATTAAACCTCTCTTTTTGCATTAGATAATGTATTTTAACTTTAATATGTTCATTAGGAATGTTTATGAACAATTTCATATTTGTGCCTGATATTATTTATTTTTGTCGAATATAGTGAGAATATTGGGCAAATTATGAAGATTTGGAGGAGGAGATAATTTATGGACTTTCTCCCTACTACAGGAGGAACAATGTTAAATAATTAATCAACAAGATATTATGGAATTATGGCACAAATTGTGGAGCTCCAATGACTGAGAAAATCTAGGAATGTGTTCCCTGCTATTTAATGCAGATTCTTAGTATTGGGAACTAGATCCACTAATCAAGGGATTTTGGTGGGGAAAGATTCCTCATTTTATGGGTGATGATTCCTAATTATTTTTTATAGGTACTAAGTCAAATTTTCCTCTAAGTAGATGTTTATTAGTCTTGTTGTTGAGATAACTTGTATTTTAGCATCTCCACTGCCATTTCTTGTAGGGATGTAATTGTATTGATGAAAATAATGAAGATTGGTGCCATGTTCAACTTCCAAGTCTTGGTGTCCCCCATAGGTCTCTTTGTTTCCTTAGGCTTGGCCATCCTAGGAGCCTCAAAACCCTTTTGTATAATTTTCTTTTCTTCTTGTCACTTCTTACTCACATGCATCTCTTGTTCTTGTTTCTTTCTATTTTTTCATTTAGTATTAATCATTTCTTGTTGTAGGATTGGGTTAAATGGTTTATGCAAGTTATTTTGTAGGATCACAAGCATCATTTAATCCTTTTAAAATCTTTTTAAGGTCATATTAATCATTGAGCTACTTGGATTATTTTGTTTATTACCAAATCTAGACTTCTGGAACTCCTTTATGGAAAAGAACAATAATTTTTTTCTATTTTTTAGAGCATGCTAAAGAGCTTCAATTGAGCTGGTTCCACTTGCATTAGATCACAAAAACATTATATTTAATAACAAAATTTACCCTATAGGATGTTTTTGTGATCTATTTTTTAGCATGGGTTAATAGAGGTCTTTTTAAGTGATTCCACTTGGAATGGAGACCTCAGACATCCTAGTCAATAACGAAAATTGTCCCATCCAATTTGGATTTGATTTGTTGGATCATTCGATGAATTATAACTTCCTATAGTAAATCTGTAACATCCTATAGTTTCCTATAGTAGCCTTCCAACATGCATTTACTTCCCCAGATTTTCTCAAGAAGCTTGGTTATTGTACCTTAAGGTTGAATCAAGACCCCTAGGCTCTAAATAAATGATTAGGGAAGACTGAAGACCACCTAGAGCTCGCCTTTTTACTGATACAAAACATTTCACTGATTAGGTTTAATGGATAGATTTATGAAACAGATAAAACAATGATGATTTCCACATCCAATTAGCTTTGTTAATGGACCTAAACTCTTTAAAATGTAATGTTTGACATTTGTTTTTTTTTTCTAATTAAAAGTAATAAGTAACCTTACAGAAAAGTCAGAATAAACAAGGGTAGTATTCTCCTGCTACAGGAGTAGGGGCCAAGAACATTATTATTAATAAACCAGGTAGGGCCGCAATGATATAACAAAATATGTGAACATGGACTAATTCATACGGAATTAAGAGTTCATATAACTGCCAAAATCTACATAGTGGTCGCAGTTAGAACCCTGTGTATAATGAAAACTGTCTACACATTAACCACAACAACATTTAAAAAAAAATTATTGGCTCCTGGCAGATTTGGGAAATATTGAGAGGGTCGACTATCCATTCTAGACAATGGAAGTCAATCTGTAAGTGAAGCGTGCACTAGCCTCGGTAAAATCAAAGCAACATGAGCAGAAATAGCACACGAGTTTCATTTGAACAACAGACCCTTTGACTTTTAAACAAAGCTGTAAACATAACCCTGTATTCCGGAGCTAAATATTTTGTAATAGCATAACAGAAGAAATACGATAATGGGAAAACAATAAATAAGCATATATATGAAGAGCGATAAAGCTACATGCAAAACAGTCTTTCCAATAATAAAAAATGCATAACCCAAAATCTGGGTATTATACATGCGAAAATTTAACAAATGTTCAGCTATAGCCGACGGAACAAACATAACTCACAACTAATCTAACTCGCTCGAAATCGAGTCAATACCATGTGGAAACTTCATCCAAGAACTTGAGAACAGTAACCCGAAAAGATTTCCAGCGGCACATAAATTAATTACAGTAAATAAAAACTCAGTGAAGGAGTACTGCTCCTCCCAAGGGCGAGAATGGCGACCAAAAGACCAGCACCGAGGAAGGGCTGAGAGCCATACGAGTTGATTAACTTCCACTCTTGAACAAAGACTTACCAAAAAGCGGTGGGTCCTTTCCTAAGTACGATGGCTTTCCCCATTCCTGAACCGGCATGGTTCCATCTACCTGCAAGCAACAGCAATACATGCAGTGGATTAATGGAACTGTCGGAAATGTTGACAACTACTCCAGAACATATGAAAACGAGCAACCAAATGAACAATAATTCAGGTAAGGCATCTGCTCTCACCTGCAAAGCCATCGCCATTATCAACCAAGGAGCTGGGCTCGAGCTGGGTTCTCACCTCGAATCCATTCCGTGGAGGAAAAATCGCACCAGAACAAAACTCTGTTAGAAATCTACAACCAAATGAGTTCACTGTCGGTGCCTTCGAGGTTGATGAAAACACGGGAAGGTCTCCACCATCTGATCGCGAGGAAGAAGCACCATTCTAGTTTCGGATGTGGATCCCGAGCAAATCTGGTGTGACCGGACGGTCCACCAGGTGATCACATGAAATTACACAGCGAAATTAATAAACGTATGTATTATAACCTGCCCACCTTAGGGTGAGGCAGCCTCGTAATGAGGTTTAATATTTAATAGTGCAGGGTATTAAATGGCATGTGTAATATAGCTGGCCGCCTTAAGGCGAGGCCTCCTCATATCATTAAGTTTAAATATTAAACATCAGTATAGTATTAGTTGAACCAGGTAATATATCTGACCCCGATCGCCTTAAGGGCGACGGCTTCATAAACGAGGATTTAACTTTATCAATTGAATACAGATCTTACAATATCTTGGAGATTAAATGCGACATGAATTTCCATGCATCCAGATTTAATACATATGGGTAGGACCGTAACAAGCGGTAAAAAAATAATATGTACATGATATTAATAATTACATAATAAAAAAAAAATTATGACGGGAAACGTTACAAGTGGTATCAAAGAAGAGGTTTCAAAACTGTGGCCTCTGGGAGATAAATGAGTGAAACAACTTTTGTATCAGTTTCTGGAGAACCCACAGTGTGAACAGCTTGTTCTCATGTTATCTATAATTTTTTTTTCTTGTTATGATTAATTATTTCCTCTGACCAGGTTCTTAGGAAGAAAAGGAGTCTATTCAAATGAGAAGGGCAGGCAGTCATGGGTTCGTAACTGGTCAAGGATCCACAATAAGCCCTGGAAGAAACCTGGAGTTATGGGTATAGATTGGGGAAGAGACTCGAAGTACAAATCACGCAATACTGGAATCTATACAAGAACTGAGGAATGAAATAGCACGATTACGAGAGGATAAAGCTAGAATAACCATGGAACAGGAAAGAATTCTAAAGATCTTATCAGACAAACAGAACCAGCAATTGCCCAATCCTAGTGTTGAACCACAGAGAGGGTTGGAAGAACAAAACCTCCGTACCAAGCTGGAACGATCAGAAGGAGGCAATGAGGAGCAAGAAGAACGTTCTGATAACGCTTCCGAACAGCAGACATCAAAGATGCAACGAATTGAATTGCAGGGTGAATTTCGCAAAATCAAGCCGCCGCATTTTGACAGGGAACAAGAAGAGGCAGCAGAGGCATGGTTAATCAATATGAACAAATTTTTTCAGCTGTACGAATACGATCAAAACCTCAAGACACGCTTAGCTATCTTTCAATTACAGGGGAAAGCCACTTTATGGTGGGAGGAAGTTAAAATAGTGAAAGGGGTAAGTGAGCAGAATGTCACCTGGGACAAATTTCAGAAATATTTTAAAGAGAGGTATTTAAAATAACGGTTTTATGACGAAAAAGCAAGAGAATCTCATGATTTTCATCTGGGGTAGCAGACCATGGACGAATTTATCACTCGCTTCACCTCACTACTTCGTTACGTACCTTATATCAAAGAAGAGAAGGCTAAAGTACAAATATTTATCAGCAGTTTGCCCCTGTACATGAGGGAGAGGATTGAATTTGACAATCCAAAAACTATGGATGAAGTTATACCTAAGGCAAGAATTTACTATCAGCAAAGTAAATTGAAAGGAGAAGTCGCAGGGAAAAAGGGAACTGACAAAAGAAACAACAGATTGACTGGAAATAGTAAAGGAAGCCGTGGAGGAAGTAATAGAAGTTTTGCAAAAGGACCAAATAGCAGAAACTTCCAGAAAAATTCACTCAGAACAAGGCCAACCAGTGAATCAAGAACCAATGAGCCCCCTGGTAAATTGGACAGCGAGGTAACAACAAGACCACCTGTACAGTGTTGGGGCTGTGGTGGACCTCATTATATTAAGAACTATCCCCAACGAAAGGGAAATGAACAGATCTCTCAAATTCAATAAGCGTCGACTATTCGGGACGTGGGACGAAGTATACCCCGGATTAATGCTGCCATGGAAGACCGTCAAGCGGAGTACCAGCCAACTATGGTAGAACTCGAAGGTAAAATGTTAGATTTTTCTGGAACTATTTTAGTTGACCCAAGAGCTACATTAAGTTACATTAGTCCGAATATGGTAGAGTACTGTAAATTACAGGCTGTAAAATTTAAAAACCCCTGGCTGGTACAGCTAGCTACAGGGGCTAAAAGGCGGGTACTTGCCAAAGTTAGTGACTGTCCCTTAAAGGTAGTTGGGCAGTCAATAACAACAGACTTGAATGTGCTTCCCCTTGGTTCCTACGACATTTTAATCGGCATGGATTGGTTAGAAAAACATTGGTCCCTTGTTAATTGCAAAACGAAGACTATTTATTATAGGGATGAGTTGGGAATACAACAGGAGTTGCAAGGAATTAAGCAGCGAGTGTTAATTCGACCAGTAACTGCTTCCTAGTTAGCAAAGTGTATTAGGAAAAAGTGCCAGATTTATGCCATCCAGGTGAGCTATGCAGACTCAAAAGACAAAACGACCCTGTTAGAGAACATTCTTGTCATACAAGAATTTGTTGATGTATTTCCCGAGGAAATTCCCGGATTGCCGCCTAAAAGGGACATAGACTTCACCATCGAATTGATACCTGGAGCGGCACCCATATCACGAGCGCCCTATCGGATGAGCGTACCAGAGTTGACAGAATTAAAAATGCAGTTACAGGAACTGCTGGATAAAAATTATATTCGCCCTAACGTGTCCCCATGGGGAGCTCCAATGTTGTTCGTTAAGAAAAAAGATGGAACCCTTCGTATGTGTATAGACTATCGTCAGTTGAACAAACTGACCATCAAAAACAAGTACCCTCTACCTCGGATTGATGAACTCTTCGATCAAGTGAAGGGGGCAACAGTGTTTTCTAAGATTGATTTGCGATCAAGTTATCATCAGATTAGAACAAGGAAGAAGACATCACTAAAACAACGTTCAGAACCAGGTATGGACATTATGAATTTGTGGTGCTACCCTTTGGATTAACTAACGCACCTACAACTTTTATGTGTTTGATGAACAACATATTTCATCAATATCTGGACAGATTTGTATTAATATTCATTGATGATATATTGATATCCTCCCGCACTATGGAGGAACACAAGGAGCACCTCAAATTAGTATTAATAACTCTCCGGCAACATCAGTTGTACGCTAAGTTTAGCAAGTGCGACTTTTACAAGGAAGAAATACAATATTTGGGCCACGTAATCACAAGGGACGGGATTGCAGTAGACCCTGAAAAGATAAATATCATATTAGAATGGCGTGTACCAAAAGATGTGGCGGACATTAGATCTTTTATGGGATTAGCAGGATATTACAGACGTTTTATAGAAGGTTTTTCTAGGGTAGCTTACCCTATCACCTCTCTATAGAAAAAGGGAAAGGTTTTCAGATGGACCCTAGAATGCCAGAAAAGTTTTGACCAACTTAAACATCTACTCACCACGACACCAGTCCTGAGTATAGCAGACCCTGATAAGGACTATGTGGTGTGCACCGACGCGAGTAAAGAAGGTGTGGGGGGTGTATTGATGCAAGAAGGTAAGATAATTGCTTATGAATCCAAGAAACTTAAGGAGGATGAACAGAAATACTCTGCATATTATTTGGAACTGGCTGTTGTCATACACGCATTAAAGATGTGGCGACATTATCTTGTGGGAAGGAAATTTTTGCTGATGACCGACCACCACAGTTTGACCAACTACTTTAGCCAACCCACTCTAAACGCCAGACAGGCGAGGTGGGTGGATTTCCTCAACAGTTTCGATTTTGAAATTAAACATTTAAAAGGGAAAGAGAATCGAGTGGCTGACGCCTTAAGTCGGAAGGTCCACTGTATATATGAAGTTTCCTATAGTAGTTGGAAAAGTTCCTTTGAGGAAATGATGAAAAAGACAACAGAACAAGATGTAGTATACCAGCAAATAAAACAACAAGTACAACAGCCCGGAAATGAGAAAAATCAGCAAGGATATGAAGTAGATAACGCTGGAATACTATACTACAAGAAGAGGCTATATGTACCTGATCAAATCACTATTAATGGTTCTGGATGAATTCCATATCAGCCACTATGCTAGACATCCTGGTTATCAAAAAATGATAACAGCAATATGTAAGGAATACTATTGGCCAGGAATGAAAAATAATGTGGTTGAGTATTTGGTCCAATGTTTGGAATGTCAACAAATTAAGGCAGAACATCAACATCCAGCAGGACTATTACAGCCATTACCTATTCCGGAGTGGAAATGGGAAACCATTTCCATGGACTTTGTAACAAGACTGCCTAGGACAAAGAAGAATAACGATTCTATTATGGTGGTGGTTGACAAGCCGAGCAAGGCAGCACATTTCATACCTATACAATCCACCTATCGGGTTGTACAAATCAGCCATATCTTCATGCAGAATGTGTTCAAATTACACGGACTTCCAAAAACAATAATTTCAGATCGTGACGTGAAGTTCACATCAGCCTTTTGGAGAACACTCTTTACAAAGTTGGGAACGCAGCTGAACTTCAGTACAACGTACCATCCTCAGACCGATGGGCAGACAGAGCGGGTGAATCAAGTGGTTGAGGACATTCTACGAGCATATGTGATGCAGCAACCCACACAATGGGAAGAATATCTGCATTTAGTTGAATTTGCTTACAATAACGGGTATCATGCTTCGCTACAAATGAGCCCTTTCGAAGTATTATACGGACGGAAATGTCGCACACCCTCGAGCTGGAGTGGCCCTGAAGACAAACTAAGGTTGGGACCCGAAATGCTTAAAGAAATGGAAATTATGGTAAAACGAGTGCAATCCAATTTGAAAATCGCTCAAGATAGGCAAAAGAGTTTTGCCGATCGGAAAAGAAGGTACAAAGAATATCAAGTCGGTGACCACGTCTACATAAGAATTCAGGCTCGGAAGAGTACATTACAATGGAGTGAGTGTACCAAATTGGCACCCCGGTATTGTGGACCATTCCAAGTCTTAGCAAGAATCGGGCCCGTGGCTTACCAACTCACCCTGCCAAGTCACATTCGAATCCACAATGTCTTCCATGTGTCTATTTAAAAAAAATATGTTTATGACCCCAAACATGTAATTCAATGGCAAGACATATGGGTAAGGATTAGTTCTAACAAATTAGTTTCAAGCTTTTCGTAACACGAAACTGACTTGGAACATTGCGTATTGCAGGTCGAACCGGAAGGCGAAATATTGGTTGAGCCATTGAGCATTCTCGACCGGAGAGAAGTACAGTTGCGGAAGCGAGTTATTACCCAAGTTAAAGTGTAATGGAAGCACTTTGGGCCTGACGAGGCCACTTGGGAGGGCGAAGAACTCATAAGGAAATCTCACCCAGAATTGTTCCTAGTCAATGGACATCGGGACGATGTCCAAATTTCAGGGGGGGAAGGTGTAAGGCCCCGAAATTGATGTAAATATTTAAAGTTACTTTGGTAAATAAAAGACTACTGGAATTAACAGTTGGAATTTAATTATATTGTTTTTCTTGTTTTAAGTAATGACTCTTGCAAGTTAGAACTTCCCAAGATAGGGAAGGCCAGACAGTTGTGGAATTCTCCCCAAAACCCTAACCGTCTTTCCCTAACTGGAAGGGGTTTCCAGATGAAAAGGGAAGGAGGACGGAAGAGGAGGGGTTCTCTGTGCTGTAAGGACAGACAGGGGAAGGGAGAAGGAGGATTTTGACTAAGTCTGGTAAGGACTAGATAGCCGAACATGGAATGCCAACAACCTGTTGACGGACAGTGGTCCTGCAAGTAGCACGGAGGGGAGGTTCAGTTCTTGAGGAACGAGTCTCGTGAATGGGAGGCAAATTATAAGAGATTGAAAACATGTAATCTCGATTTCTGGAAAGAGGGCTCGGTATCTGAAGAACTAGGTAAGAAACTGAACCCTGTAAACTATTTCTTTTCTTTCTAAAAAAAAAAGGGTAGAAAAGAAAATGAACATTAAATATTATTATTGAATTTAGACTCCATGGCTCTGTTCATTATAACATAAAGTAAACAGTACCTGATGGGGTATATTATAGAAACATAGCATATTCTGCTAGAATGAAACCATAAACAGAGTACATGTATAAAAAAAAACATCATAACAGGAATGGCAATGATTAAATTGGCTATTCTCTGTTTACATATAATATTAACCCATTTTGTACTTTCGGAAGGACCGTTAGAAATTCTCACCTATTAAGAATAAATTGGAACTTGATTAGGAAAACATATAGCAAGAAATTAATTTATTCACGATGAACAGACAAATAGTTCTACACAAGTTATTCAAGAACTGAACAAAAGAACTCCAAGTACAGCACTGAATATTAATGGACTTGCGGCCTCATTGAAGAATTTACCTCGAAACCCTCGTCTTATATCGAATGAATAATAGACTACGGGTCAAGAGTGGATTCCGCAACTCTTAACAATGGTTTTGAATATAATCATATGTCAAGTTCCAGAACGAGAATCGTAGGATTTCGTTGGAACGACGGACATTTTAGGGGTATCGAAAGTAACCTTATAGAAAATTCAGAATAAACAAGGGTCGTATTCTCCTGCTACAGGAGTAGGGACCAAGAACATTATTATTAATAAACTAGGTAGGGCCGCAATGATATGACAAAGTATGTGAACATGGACTAATTCATACGGAATTAAGGGTTCATATAACTGCCGAAATCTACACAGTGATCGTAGTTAGAACCCTGTGTATAATGAAAACTGTCTAAACATTGACCATAACAACATTTAAAAAAAAATTATTGGCTCCTGGTAGATTTGGGAAATATTGAGAGGGTCGACTATCCATTCTAGACAATGGAAGTCCCTCTCTAAGTGAAGCGTGCACTGGCCTCAGTAAAATAAAAGCAACTTGAGTAGAAATAGCACACGAGTTTCATTTGAACAACAAACCCTTTGATTTTAAACAAAGCTGTAAACATAACCCTGTATTCCGGAGCTAAAGATTTTGTAATAGCATAACAGAAGAAATACGATAATGGGAAAACAATAAATAAGCATATATATGAGGAGCGATAAAGCTACATGCAAAACAATCTTTCCAATAATAAAAAATGCATAACCCAGAATCCGGGTATTATACATGCGAAAATTTAACAAATGTTCAGCTGTAGCCGGCGGAACAAACATAACTCACAGCTAATCTAACTCGCCCGAAGTCGGGTCGATACCATGTGGAAACTTCATCCAAGAACTTCAGAACAGTAACCCGGAAAGTAATAATATGAAATAAAATTATTACTATAGTAATAAAATAAATTAAATAACAATAATGATTAGTATAATAGTGTTATAAAATAGTAAAGCATAAAACATAAAAAAAGAAAACAATATTGTAATAAGGTGATTTAAAATTATTAATATAGTAATAACATGAATTAAATAACGATAATGATTAGTATAATAGTGTTACAAAATAGTAAAACATAAAATAAACAAACAATATAGTAATAACATGAATTAAATAATTATAATGATTAGTATAAGTGTTACAAAATAGTGAGACAAACAAACATAAAATAAACAAACAATATAGCAATAAGATGAACTAAGATTATTAATATAGTAATAACATGAATTAAATTTTTTAATATAGTAATAACATGAAGTAAACAATCATAATTGTTAGTATAATAGTGTTACAATTAAAATTATTAATATAGTAATAACGTGAATTAAATAATGATAATTATAATTATAATAGCGTTATGAAATAGTGTTACAAAATAGTAAAACATAAAACATAAAACAAACAAACAATATAGTAATAACATGAATTAATAATTATAATGATTAGTATAATAGTCTTACAAAATAGTGTTACAATACAGTAAAACATAAAGCATAAAACAAACACACAATATAGTAATAACATGAATTAAAATTATTAATATAGTAATAACATGAAATAAATAATGATAATGATTAGTATAATAGAGTCACAAAATAGTGTTACATAATAGTAAAACTAGAATTTGCACCAGACATTGCAAAGAAAACGTCGTAAGGCAATAGATAACATATAACACTATGTAAAGCAATCGATAACATATAACACTAATTAATACTTCTTTGCCCCACCACCTCCGAGCTGGCACCCGCTGTGATGGAAACCAACACCCGTGCAATTTCAAACGATCCCTCGCGCCAAACATTCATTTGCTCCATTCGCACAACCGGAACAGGTCCTCTCAAGCATTCATTTCTCCTGTTCACGGTGCTTGCTCACCTCGTAGGTCCGCTCGCGGTGCTGAATCCCAGCAGGTTGTGCCCTAGGCGTAAGGTAAATTATACTCTGTGAACAATGACATCCACCATTTTGGCGAGCGCCCGGAAGGCCCATGCATACGAATCCCACCCCGTGCTACTATAAATTGTTTGCATTGGCAGCTCCCAGCATCTGGCGAAACAGATACATTCAAAGTCTCCATTTCGGCGCAGGTTCGAGCGACGTTGAAGGTGTTTTCCCATTGCATCGTAATGAGTTACCAGATTTATAACGAACCACTTAGCCATTCAAACATCTTCAATAGTTTTTAGGACGTGGTTTAATGGTTAATAGTTAAGTAGGGAGGTCTAATCCCAAACAAAATTATATATATCTGAAAATTGCTCGAAACGCGGTCCAATCTCAAGCAAAATTATATATCTCTCAAAACTACTCCAAACACAATTTTTTTAGTTGAAAAAAATACAATAAACCACCGCCATTACAATTGCAAACTCAAGCTCCTGCATCTAGTGTGCTTGATTGTGTACTACCCATTTAGCCATGGAGGCCATGAAAATCAGATAATCCTAAACCACCGCCATTGCAAGCTTCCTACATCCACTGTGCCTGCCTATGCACTTTGCCAAGTGCATAGTTTATTTGAGCTTTTCATTGGGGTGAGATTTTGAGTACAAATATATTCAATTCTATGAGAGGAATTTGGTGCACATTAATTTTCACATGCTTGCTAGGAAGGATGACCACGGAAAAATGCAAGGGCACCAACCAGTGGAGCATTGATGTAAGTAGTAGGCTCAAACTACCTGAAGTATGTTGCCACATTTGCTTTATCCTCATTTTCAACTGAAAACATTTTCCAATGCTCCTTTGGTGTGCTGCCATTGCTTTCTGCAATAAATGAATTATACCTCGCTATTTTAGCAACAAAAAATATAATTGCAAGTGAATCTCATTTTCGTGTCAGATCAACAACCTTTTTTCTCGAACTTCTTGTTCCTACTTGCTAAAAGAAAACTGTGTTTTTTATTATCAACCTTGAATATTTCTTTCATGTCTTCTCTTGCATTATTATGGCGATCTGGGCTCTATGTCAAATGAAGTTACCAGACTGTTATAAGATTAGGCTAGTAATGCAAGCAAGGCGATGACTGCATGTACATTTTGAATTGGTGCCTCAACAGGTGCTAGCATCTCTAACAATTTCTTGAAGTGATTGATGTTGTTGGCCACATCTTATGTTGTCATCTTTATTTGTGAAAACTTCCTCAGCTATATCTTAGGATGACAGCTTGATATTCATAAATGTTAAACAACTTGAATTTCAATGATTGTTGTGTTTGGCTACATATTAGGAGCCTCCTCTTTATTTGGTGAAGTTCCCTCAGACAAATCTCATAGTTATAGATTTATTTTCACACACGTGTGGCCCATTTGTTTTTAGGTGTTTTGGCACTGCTGATGTGAGTCATTTGATCATTAATGCTCAAAATGTTACAAGTAAGACTCCTGTGATTATTAGTTTCCCATTTGTTGATTCTAGCAGTTCATATGGTATGTTTGACTTCATCTTCTTCCAGAATGCTAAATGATCTTGTTCAATAATGGAATTCCCATTTGCAACTTCCAGATGAAATCCATGTTGTTAAATTTTACAACCAGATCTGTTTTAGACAAAGAAGAAAGTCAAGCTAGCTACAACCATGGTTTTGGTGTACTTTGAGACTTCTAATTTGCATGGGTGTTTGTTGTATTGCTTGTTCTTTTTCAAATAGGTAACCAACCTGAAAATTAAAGTCTGGCCTTCCTTATGAATGGACCATTAGCTTTGGTATCAAATATTGGAAAAAACTCCAATGATCAAAGAGAGATATTGAGCTTGTGTTCACAACACTAGAGTGCTCAGCAATTGGAATCAAATTTATTGATTAAGGCATGAATGTACAACAAATAAAAGACATACCATCCACTGAAATATTTTAATTTTAGCAAAAAGAATGATGTATTCACAGTGGACAAATATTAGAGAGTAAAATATACGATAGAGAATTGCAGTGCTTTGGAAATAAAATGCATGAGTCAACCTTACATTATTTGGAATTCTCCCACACTTACAGAGTGTGACTACAATTTATCTATTCAAGTTGTTGCCTGATTATCATGCTGTCTTCTCTGTTGCATTCTCCTCTGTCTGTCTTTTTTTGTGACAATTTTTGTTGCCTCATTATATATATTTTTTATTATTTAATTAAATGTATTCAATACTTCTCTATAGATAAAAGCTAAAATGATTTTTTCTTCCTAAAGGGCTATTCATAAAGCAAGGGTCAGTTAACCTTCCTAAAGTACTATTCAGCTGTCCTTACATAGATAGTAAGACAAAACCTTGCTTTCTACGAGATGCAGGTCCAGAGGATATGTGAATATTAACAAAAAATCTAACATTCATTATATTTATCTTGCATGTTTTAGTTGATGTATTTCCTACATTTTCTATCCTTGATAAACATGATTATTTGTTTGCCTCTTGTTAGAAAGGGGTAATTCGGGGATAATTGTTGCACCAGGCCTTGGGCTAACTTGGAATGTGTGTTATTCAATGTAAAATTTTGTTGTTGTTAACTCAATGTAGCTTACTGTTACTGCCACCTGATTCAAGAAAAAAACGAAGTTGGATAAATAAGCTTAGACTGTATTGTCTGAAGATCAAAGGCCCAAATTATTTGTTGAAGCCTGAATTTTATATTACCATGTATTGACTGAAAATCTAGAAATATATGGCAGTATTTTTTTCCTTGAGCTTTGACTGTGTTATCAAAAAGCCCTATTTCTTTTCAACTTGTATGGATGTCTGGGGCTTGGCATAGTTTTTTGGCTGGATGTTTACATAGCAGCTGTGTGAAGGCAAAACATTCTTCTGCTTTATATTTGTTGTAACTTGTTTTATGGTGCATCTATAGGCTGCAATAGTTAGTGCACAAAAAATCTGGAAGCAAGTCAATTATTTACACAGCAGAAACTTGAACAACAGAGACGATGCCATAATGCCACTACACAACATATGCCCAAGAGCCAGTAAGACATGTTTCCTTTATAATTTATGGCAAACTATACTTTAGGAACTATTGAAACTGTAGAAAACTTTGGAACGTTCAGAAGGCATTCAACAGTTAAATAAGCCACCTTTGATGCAATACATGAGATTCTAGTGTTGGTTGGCAGTTTGACTTCTATTAATCCTCTAGACAAAACACCTTCGGTACTATTTATGAGCTTCCAGTGGTGGTTGGCAGTTTGACTTCTATATTATCATTCTCCAACAAATGTGAATCAGTGATTCAGACTTTGATTCCATGTTGACCCATTTCAATTCCCAAATAAAAATGTATTACAAATCCTGGCAGCCCAAATTAACTTAGGCATTGTTTACGAAGGTACCATGCGGTGATTGTGAATCCAACCTCCACTCCAATGACTTATTCCTTTGTGAGGTCCCAACATGAATCCTAGACTGTTCTCTTTTTCCAAGGTAATGGTTATCAGATTCTAGTGACTATCAGTAATACAAAGTGTTGGAGTTGATATTATTCCCTTGAGAGGTCCTGGCATGAATCCTGGACCATTTGTCTTCCTCCATGGTAATGATTATCAGACATGTGAATTTGTTTTTTGTCATCGTTTTAACTTTTAAGATGCAATGTAAACATTTCTAGTTGAAGTGGGCACCAGTGGGATCAAGCACCTGCATTAGAGCTGGGGAAAGGTTCTGTGTGTGCAGCCAAGAGTTGTTCTCGTGGGTATCGATGCCACTGGAGATTTTTTATGCCAATAACTATGAAGTCTCAAATGGCACCCAACCTTCCCCTAGTTACAGCCCTGCTAGTTTGGCGAGCAAACGTCAAGGAATATTGGAATACGAAATAAGTGCACTTTCATTTCAGAGATCCATTATTACCACTACCTAAACTTCTTTTTAAGAAACATACTGTAATCAACCATATGCAAAGAATGGCCGCATCGCATATTTAGCTACGCAGGCGTCGATAACATCTATAGCGGTTGCAAGATGCTTTTTATATCATGGTGGAGATGCCCCTCGCCCGAGGACCAGGCCTACTGTTTACAACAAACCTCGTTTGTGACATCCCATACTCAATTACTTCGCTATGCTATTCATTGTATTGCAAGAATTCACTGCAATCGCAGATTAGTCCGTAAATCAAACAAGTTATATGTATGAGCTCCATAAAAATCTAATCCAAAAGCAGAGCGGGTTCTAATTCTTGTAAAATTTATTCGAGCACTAGCTGGATTGTTTTCCAAAATTAAATTCCGTTCTCTTCCATACATACAGGTCTGGATCATTTAACTACGACCCGAAATACAAAAATGCAACATCTAAGGTTCCTTTCTCCAATGAAGATTGCCAGGAGCTCAGCAAAGCGGGCTATGCTATCAATCACACAAAAATGAAGCTAGGCTCTGGGATTAAAACCTATGAAAAAGCGAAAAAACTGATAGAAAAGTGGAGGTAAGAAGAAATCTCAATCCTTCTTTGGAACCCAAAAAGAAAAGGGTTATTAATAGACTGTTGAGGGTATAGTCAGTTGGGCTGTGTGCCAGGGGGTTTATCACCATTGACACAGTTTCAATTCCGGCGTATTTTCTTAGTGCTTTGCTTGAGAAATCTCTGAAGGGACATAGCTGAGGAGATTGGCCCCAATTTGGCCAAAAAAATTAGAAGTCTCTGTATAAAAATGAAGAGATTGTTCGGGGATGGGTACCCGGATTACAATTTGGTTTTTGTCATCGTTTTAACTTTTAAGATTTTTGTAGTTTTGTTTAATGTGTGCTAATAGTAGTATTAGAGCATGTTAGCTCTCCACGTAGGCACTTTGTCATCCTTGTTTGTCAAATTGTAGATTTGTGTGACAATATTTTCTCTTGAATTCAATCAATCCTACCATTTCAATGCATTTTTGGAACGCTACCAATCCCTTTAGACCTAACACACCTAACTTTCCTATCCAAAACTATAACTCTTGAGCTCATAACTTGTTTTGGTTCTCTCTAAATCCACTACACAACTGGTGTAGCTATATGCAGCAGAAGAAAGATGCATGTTTTGGGTATGATGGTGACCCTCCTGGTTTGAATTCTAATTTTGTTTTCTATCCATTTCTGCGATTTAGCTAGGTGACCCTTTCATAGACAATTCCTCTGCATGAAATCCATACCCGATACTTATTCATTTTTCAGGCCCAACCCCTAATTCTCTCTTTCATGCCACCTCACATACTACAAGATTTCTGTCAATTAGAAGGGACTAGCGGGTGGTTCCAAAATTTTCTAAGACATGTGGAGTTCATCTACTAACTTACCATGCCATGCATCTTCCGTCCCATGTGTGAAAACGGTCACCAAAGATTACTTCACATATGTTGATAGCTTATGGGTGATAGGTCATTAGAATAAATCCAAAATTTCATTCCTTTGCTTTGAATTTTTCTCTTCTTCATCAGACATAGATCGAAACCCTGCATGCTAGGATTCTTAGGCATAGAAAACATGGTGTGCTCTTATGTTTCAGATTTTATTTGTTAGGTTTGTAAATGGAATTTATAGAGCTCTATTACTGGTATAAACATTTTTCTCTATCAAGAACTATGATTTATTTGTCATATTATTGGGTATACAATATAAAATTACTGTCTTCCCTATTTCCACAGTGCTCGAGCTACTTTTAGTAGAAAATATGGTTAAATTTCAACCTTTTCTGACTTGTCTATTAATTTCAAGAATTTGTCAAAAGACTTTTGCCAAGTGCATTTTCAATGCATCTCATAGCGTTTTAAGATTTTCCTTGGTTTAATCATTTTTCATAGCCAGCAATCAATATTTGACGTCCAAATTACATCAAACGACTTTCCGTCATGGATTTACGGAAAATTTGCACTAAATATTAAGAAACTAAAATACATATTTCCGCTAATGGCACTGCTTCCGATGGTTTATATTCCGTCCTTTTTAAGTTTTTTCATATAATCGTGGCTCAAGGATGATCCTATATGCTAGCTCCCGTACCATCTCATGATCGACATTTCATCCCACTTCTCATTGCATCTGAATTGTTACTTTGCACATTATCTTTATAGTTCTCTGTAGGTGTTTCTATATCGCCCCCCAGGATGGGAACCATTGACATTTAATTTTAATTTAATTGAATTGAATGGCTAAGATATAATGTAGGCAAATATCTCTAGAATATGCTCCGTATGAGTCTGATATCGGCGGCTATGGCGCGAGTGACATTAAATCAATGAAACTTTATTTTTAGTTTTGGGGCGGCGATTTATTTGAAACATGGCCTGTCCCTTCATTTCCATCTCTGCGTTTTCCCTCATTCGGTTGATTGCGGCTTCGTTTGCCTCATGCCTATGATCATTTGGCGATGCATATCCTGCCTTCTTCCTTAAGCGGCGATCAGTTTGCATCCCATGCCTATCGATATCCTCACATAAGAATACCTCACACAAGAGATCTCAGCCTGTAGAACACGACCAACCATGTCCGAGCCGCGAAAGAGCACCGCGAATGATATATGTTGGCTCTGGTGGACGCAGTCAGAAGCTTTGACAGAACAATCCAGGAATTCGCTGGGAAAATTCACGGTTTGGATGCAGAGAGTACTTGGTGCTTAGATGCGATTAGATGACGATAAGGATGATGCTACCCTTTTTGGTGTTGTATTTTATTTATCTGTTGGATGATGACGAGGATGATGCTACCATGAGAAATTGAAATATGTTTGGCAATCATCTGCATCAAGTGGCTTTTTTTTCCTCCGAAGGCTATCACTATTAGCTGGGCCTCCACCTCCTTATCATAGAATATAAAGCCATGCCTTGATTTATTTTGCAAGTGATATAATTATATACAAGTCAATTTTATTTATCTGTTGGATGATGACGAGGATGATGCTACCATGAGAAATTGAAATATGTTTGGCAATCATCTGCATCAAGTGGCTTTTTTTCCTCCGAAGGCTATCACTATTAGCTGGGCCTCCACCTCCTTATCATAGAATATAAAGCCATGCCTTGATTTATTTTGCAAGTGATATAATTATATACAAGTCAATGTTAACATCAATTAATGATTGAAAAATCATCTACACAAAATATATATATAAATTACTGAATCCTAGATTATTGAAGCCAAAGAGTTGCATATATATCGTTCCAACAGTCTAAGTACTCCATAATGTGCATCTGCACGATTGCAGATTGAAATATTAATTAAATCAAATACAATTTTGCATCCGTAATCAAGTACTAAAATTCATGGAAATTAAACACTACCTCCCAATGTTCTGTGACTCCGTTTCTGATAACCAGATTGTTTTCATAAGCTACAGTTGAAGCCATGGAAGAAAGGTCTGCATAGAACCTATTCCCTGGTTCAATTGTTGAATCAATAACACCCCTGGTTCTGCCATGATACAAGTTTACAGGATCCTCAAGAAGGCCGATGATACTGAGAAACATCTCGGACCCTCTTCTGGGTATTACGATTCTTTGTCCTAAACCAAATAAAAACATTCAGCCAAACCCTAATTAATGATGTTGGCTGAGGATGAATTCCTTATTCAAATTTTCAATATATTAAGAACAGGTATATGAGAAAGAAACAGACCAATAAAAATCAACCATCCCTAACTCATGATGATGGTTGAGGATAAAATCCTTGTTTGATTCTTGATACTTCAAAAATGACTATTGAATAAAGAGAAAGATCAATAAAATCACCAATGAATCGCCTGAATAGTGTTTTTCACAATCCAACATTATGAGAAAGAAAACTTTAACATAATTCTATCCGGGTTACAAAGTTAATCTCAATCCTTCTTTGGAACCCTAAAAGAAAAGGGTTATTAATAGACTGTTGAGGGTATAGTCAGTTGGGCTGTGGGCCAGGGGGTTTATCACCATTGACACAGTTTCAATTCCGGCGTATTTTCTTAGTGCTTTGCTTGGGAAATCTCTGAAGGGACATAGCTGAGGATATTGGCCCCAATTTGGCCAAAAAAAAATTAGGAGCCTCTGTATAAAAATGAAGAGATTGTTCGGGGATGGGTACCCGAATTACAATTTGTTTTCTGACATCATTTTAACTTTTAAGATGCAATGCAGACATTTCCAGCTGAAGTGGGCATCAATGGAATCAAGCACCTGCATTAGAGCTCGGGAAAGGTTATGCGTGTGCAGCCAAGATTTGTTCTCGTGGGTATCGATGCCACTGGAGATTTTGTATGCCAATAACTATGAAGTCTCAAATGGCACCCAGCCTTCCCCTAGTTACAGCAGTGCTAGTTTGGCGAATCCAAAGGTTTCAAAGCTAAAGGCAGCTTACTGTTTTGGTAGCGGGACGCTTCAAGGCCATCTGTTGGTAATCCTGTCCGTTTCCATTCTGCTCGTGTTTCTTCCCCTTGCCATTCCTGTCCGTTTCCATTCTGCCCGTGTCTTTTCCTTTTGCCATTGATCTAATGGTTGAAATTTGTTTAATCGTCTAACATCTAAATCGTGTGGTGCACAAATTGACAGATAGGCAATGAGGGAAGTTGATTTCAGAGGGAAACGCCTTACGGCGTAATAAATTGCAATATGGACAACATCCACCTCTCTGATGTTTTGTTGACCGTTATAGTTTCCAAGCTTCCTCCGTCGGAATCGAAGGAACCTAAGACTATTGCAAGGCACAGTGTTTTTACACCATCAGAAGTAACTGCATTCCTGATAGAGAAGAATAAATTGTTTCTGGATTGCTGGAAAATATTATGTTAATGCATGTCTTTAAAGATTAAATATTTTATATGTTTTCTTGGTGGAGAATAAAAGATTAAATATTTTATATGTTTTTTTGGTGGAGAAAACATGTTAATGCTTGCAGTAAAAGATTAAACATTTTATATGTTTTCTTGGTGGAAAAAACATGTTAATTCATGCAGTAAAATATTAAACATTTTATATGATTAAACATTTTATATGTTTTCTTGGTGGAGAAAACATGTTAATGCGTCCAGTAAAAATTCAATATTTTATATATTTTCTTGGTGGAGAAAACATGTTAATGCATGCGGTAAATATTAAATATTTTATATGTTTTCTTGGTGAAGAAAACATTAAATATTTTATATGTTTTCTTGGTAAAGAAAACATGTTAATGCATGCTGTAAAAGAAGATTATTTTTATATGTTTTCTTGCTAAAGAAAATAGGTTAATGCATGTGGTAAAAGATTGAATAATTTATATGTTTTCTTGGTAAAGAAAGTATTTTAATGAATCCATTCTTGTTTCATGAAAAGATATGTGCATTGAAGTAAGAGTAATTGTGTTAGGAATAACACATGTTGCATGCACATAAGGGTAGCTATTGTGATTGTGGAAGTACGATTTTGTGTGTACGTAGAGAAAGTAATTATGTTAACTTTCTTGAAAATAATAATTTCTTTATCTTGTTAGATGAGTTGTGTTGTTTTTAGTGCATAAAAGGTTAAGTTAACCATGTTATTGTTTCCTGAATTTTTATGCATAAAGATGGAATCTATAATAATTTCTTGAAAGGGAAGCATGAGAGACTTACATATAGGAAGATAAAGAAATGGGGTTATAATGACTTCCTTAAGAAAGAAGTATGTGACTTGTTACATGAAATGATGGTAGTATTCTAGTGAAGGGAATGTGTGTTGCATACGTTAAAGAAGTGCTATTATGATAAGCTAATGTATGCACAAAGAATAGTCATTGTGATATAAGAGTTATGTTCTTTGTATGATAGAGAAACTATGTTGAGTTCTGAAAAAATAACAATGTGAAAAGAACATATGTGCTTAAGCATAGAAACAATAGTTTGTTACATGTATGAAGATATAATAAATGTGTTATACATGCTAGTAGAACTAATGGGTTAGATCTCTTAAAGAGAATTATGCATTAGTGTGAATAAACATTGTGAAGGTAAAACAATATTTACTTGAGTATATATACTAGTTAAATAGTATGTCATGCTTGGTCATGCATATGAGTAGATCTTAAAAGATCTCTTTTAGAGGTTGATTATTGATTGATTAATATGGTATCTAATCTTGTTGCCAAAGTTGGTTGATGATAACATTGACAGGAAACGATGGCAAATGGAGCCAAAGAAAAGTGATGTTTAATGTTGTGGCAGGAAAAGGATTAACGGTCCATGCAGATGAGTACAAGTTTCGGGATCGTACATTGCTAGAACAATCATGCCACAAGGAATGTTGCATGTGGCGGTATGTAAGTAAAGGGTTTCATGGAAATTGTATTAGCTTTTAGCTAGTTATGTGATGACTTAGTGATAATTCATTGTAATGATTTTATAACAATGGTTAAGGGACGGAATCCCTTATAAGCCATTGAGTGATGGGTGAAAACCCTCACGAACGTTTAATAATAATATTAAATGTTTGCTGGTTTTCACCCTACGGGGTTTCCAGGGTATATTGGTGTTCAATGGTGTGATTTCCTTTTTTGTTAGTTTGATGATGATGAATCCTTGATGTTGATGGTTCTTTATCTGATGGCATAATCATAATGTCCAAGTATGTGATTAACTAATATGGTTAAGGAAATCAGGAAATGGATGCAAGGATTCATGAGACAGTTTATGTTATTACACTACCACGGTGGTGGTTAATGGTTATGCAACTTACTGTCTGTTATCGCAATTTACTTGATGTACTAATGAACATTATATCTAATGGTTAATGATGTATTGTGGAGTTGTGAATTGGATAATTACTTGTGGGTAATTTGTACAAAAAAAATCTAACTCCCTACTTTTACATGCGAGGTTACCGAGGTATGCGACAAGTGGTATCAGAGCTAAAGGTTGCAGCACTGGCACCTTTGGGAATTGGCAAGTAGAAAAGAAATTGAGGTATGCACCAGTGGGCATTAACTCAGGTATGAGTTTAACCATTTACATATTTATTTACGTAGTACACTACTTTCAGCATGATAAGTGTGATTCGTGTTTAAACTGCTTTGAGTAGTAAGTAATAAAGTTGCTGCATGACTATGTTCATGACATTGGATTCCTGATGAGGATAAAAGACAATAAAACTTTTGTCGTACTTAAGAACAATATTGAACACTCATTACACTTATGAACAATATTTATTGAATACTCGTTGAGGAAAGTGACAACGAACTACCAACTTTTGATTTGCAAATATGGCAATAACAATGATGCATTTATTAAACAAGATTGAAGTTACAATGAATGAAACTTAATGAGCCAATGCATGAATATAAATTATGGGGAACATCCTTGAATAAGATGACAAATTGTTTTAAAAGGACATTAGAAGAACCCCTTTAGATATGGAAAATATGCAATTAGTCAAGTAGCGAGACTTGATTGTCATAACTAATTTGGATTAAGTTTTGCCATGGTTTCATTAAGATGATTGGTAGTTGTGATTGGTTAGTGTTGTTTGACTAACTAATATCACTTATGTGCATAAATTGAATTTGATTTATGCTTATCACAATTCGCAAACATGTGATTGTGGTAGTTACTTCATGTATTGGTCTGTTGATGGCAATACATTGTGGGAAATTGGAAAATGTTTAGAATGATACCTAAACTATCATAGGCATTTACATAGTAATGAATATTTGCATATACTTTTATGCATGATAGTATTGTGCCACAAACTAAAAGATTAGGGAAGTGAATACTTGTTAAAGGATACATATGTATAACTAATGTTGCTAATGGGATTAAGTAGTGGTAGCTTAATGGCAACAAGAAAACTCGTCACATAAAATGTTGCAATGAGAATTGCAATCATAAATGAGAAAGAATAATGTTATATGATATGCATGATTATGTTATTTGGAAATCAGGATGCATACAACATGTATGTCAATTGTGTCTCCTAACAATCTAGATGTTGTGGAGCCATGTTGAGGGTTAAGTGTAGATGCATCGTATACATGCATGTTTGTTTTGTTAATGATAATGATCATATGGTTCATTATGCAAATTACTTTGGGAAAGAGTGATAGCAGAGAAATTTAACATGCCACACAGTTGCAGATAGATGTGAAAGGCTAGAATGCCTTGGGTTGATGGCAGTTACCTGCCCGGAGGGGTTGATGGTACTTGTCTGCCTGGATTGTGAAAGGCTAGAATGCCTTGGGTTGATGGCAGTTACCTGCCCAGAGGGGTTGATGGTACTTGTCTGCCCGGATTTGGGTTGATGGAAGTTACCTACCCGGAGGGGTTGATGGTACTTGTCTGCCCAGATTTCCTCTCCCTAGAATTCCTGAGCTGGTTGGCCAGTGGAATTCCATGTTAGACCTGGTAAGGTTTCTATCAAAGAAACTTCCTGGATGTGAAAATGACTCGGTCTAGTTGTGGAAACTAGTTCCTATGGGTTGGGGATTCTTTAGCCTATTGTGGTTCTCATAGCTAAAGAAATTAACTAATCAGCTATATGTTATGTTAAAAATGAATTTCATATATAGATGTGTAAAAATTTCATGCACATTTAACAAGAAATGAGATTAGTGCTCAATAAGGAGTTATTGGAAATTTTAATTCCTTTATTGTATTACTAATCTTGTGAACGTCTTAGTAGGGGCTAAGAAAATTTTCGCTTGATGCAGTGATTGACTATTTTTCAAGATTAGAGAGCTAGGTGCTCTTTTGGTACTTCTAGAAGTTCTTTGTGAATGTCTTTAGTGAGAGTTAATTCAGTGTGCATGTGGAGCAGTGATGAGCTCTTAAGTACTTGTAAAAGTACTGTGATTTAAAAATCATCTAACATTGCACAATTGATTGATATTTAAAAGTATTTCATTTGACTCACAATATTATGACTAATACGATTGAATTTGTTTGTCAAACATTACAGGATTACTTACCATGGAGAGTTGATGGGTTGTCCAACCACTATTAAGATGCTTACATGAAAGTGCTCATGATTTTGGAGAGTAGATGGTAAGTAATGGTAAGTTGATCTAGAGTTTGGTTTTTTAATTTGAATAAGGGCCAAGTGATGGCAATTAGAACTTGCATATTTTTGCAATTATGAATGCCTATGAATATTGATCTTTCTTATGATTATATCCTTACTATTTTTCATTTTTGTCATTTCTTATAATGAAATCTTTGATTTTAAAGAGGAAGGATCACTGTTGTGTGATTTAGATGATTAAAATCTAAAGTTCCAATGAGAGATGAATACCGAGGACGGTGTTCTTGTTAAGGGGGGGAGTATGTAATATCACTATCGTAAATGACTCGGTGTAAAAGTAATTTTAAAATTACAAATTAGTTATTAACTAATTCTTGAATGAGGAGGAGTTGGAACGAGATTGATACGTTCTTGGGCTTTCTTCTTATTCAGCGGGGGAGAGTAGTGGTCCGGGTGAAGAATGCTACAAGCGATACGACCGGTAGGAAGTGGTCTCAAAACACAAAACACCAGTAGCCATACAATTGGGTTCCATTGATGAGGAATACCACGCTAATGCATCCATTTCAACCAGGTACCCCACAACAAGCAAAACACATAGCGTAAATAAGCGTCGATGCATGCGGAAGGAAATAGAAAGAAGAGAATCCGAACCTCGGGGTGATGAAGACTTTGTTTCCAGAACATGGACCACGCCACTATCAACTTGAAAACGAGGGGAAAAAACAGTTGCAGTGCTTCCGTTGTTTGGACAGAGGGTCGCTTTTGGTGGTTAAACTTGTAAGGTATTTACCGTTTAACACATTCATCGAGAGAAGTTGCAAACGAGCGGTGAGTAGTTTTCCCTTTGAAAAATTATTGGGGTAGTGTTGTGTGGTTAAACTTGTGGCGTCAGGAAGTATAGGATATAATGCCATAGTAAACCAGCATCAGATTAGCTGAAGTCTATCCTTTTGGGGTGGATGAACGTAAACATGTCTATACATATAACCTTGTGGTGCATTTCCATACATAGCAGAACTAGAACACACAGAGACGAATTGAAGTCCTGAGCAACATAGGTTGGATTTGTATCTAATAAATTGCAATATGGACAACATCCACCTGTCTGATGTTTTGCTGGCTGTTATAGTTTCCAAGCTTCCTCCGTCGGAACCGAAGGAACCTAAGACTATTGCAAGGCACAGTGTTTTTACACCATCAGAAGTAACTGCATTCCTGATAGAGAAGAATAAATTGTTTCTGGATTGTTGGAAAATATTATGTTAATGCATGCAGTTAAAGATTAAATAGTTTATATGTTTTCTTGGTGGAGAAAACATGTTAATGCATGCAGTAAAAGATTAAATATTTTATATGTTTTCTTGGTGGAGAAAACATGTTAATGCCTGCAGTAAAATATTAAACATTTTATATGTTTTCTTGGTGGAGAAAACATGTTAATTCATGCAATAAAAGATTAAACATTTTATATGTTTTCTTGGTGGAGAAAACATGTTAATGCCCGCGGTAAAAGATTCAAAAATTCATGCAGTAAAAGATTAAACATTTTATATGTTTTCTTGGTGGAGAAAACATGTTAATGCTTGCGGTAAAAGATTCAATATTTTATATGTTTTCTTGGTGGAGAAAACATGTTAATGCGTGTGGTAAAGGATTAAATATTTTATATGTTTTCTTGGTGAAGAAAACATGTTAATGCATGCGGTAGAAGAAGATTATTTTTATATGTTTTCTTGGTAAAGAAAATAGATTAATGTATGTGGTAAAAGGTTGAATAATTTATATGTTTTCTTGGTAAAGAAAGTATTTTAATGAATCCATACTTGTTTCATGAAAAGAATATGTGCATTGAAGTAAGAGTAATTGTGTTAGGAATAACACATGTTGCATGCACATAAGGGTAGCTATTGTGATTGTGGAAGTACGATTTTGTGTGCACGTAGAGAAAGTAATTATGTTAACTTTCTTGAAAATAATAATCTCTTGAGAAAGTTTGTCTTGTTAGATGAGTTGTGTTGTTTTTAGCGCATAAAAGGTTAAGTTAACCATGTTATTGTTTCCTGAATTTTTATGCATCAAGATGGAATCTATAATAATTTCTTGAAAGGGAAGCATGAGAGACTTACATATAGGAAGATAAAAAAAATGGGGTTATAATGACTTCGTTAAGAAAGAAGTATGTGATTTGTTACATGAAATGATGGTAGTATTCTAGTGAAGGGAATATGTGTTGCATACGTTAATGAAGTGTTATTATGATAAGCTAATGTATGCACAAAGAATAGTCATTGTGATATAAGGGTTATGTTCTTTGTATGATAGAGAAACTATGTTGAGTTCTCAAAAAATAACAATGTGAAAAGAACATATGTGCTTAAGCATAGAAACAATAGTTTGTTACATGTATGAAGATATAACAAATCTGTTATACATGCTAGTAGAACTAATGTGTTAGATCTCTTAAAGAGAATTATGCATTAGTGTGAATAAACATTGTGAAGGTAAAACAATATTTACTTGAGTATATATACTAGTTAAATAGTATGTCATGCTTGGTCGTAGATGTTAAAAGATCTCTTTTATAGGTTGATTATTGATTGATTAATATGGTATCTAATCTTGTTGCCAAAGTTGGTTGATGATAACATTGACAGGAAACGATGGCGAATGGAGCCAAAGAAAAGTGATGTTTAATGTTGTGGCAGGAAAAGGATTAACGGTCCATGCAGATGAGTACAAGTTTCGGGATCGTACATTGCTAGAACAATCATGCCACAAGGAATGTTGCATGTGGCGGTATGTAAGTAAAGGGTTTCATGGAAACTGTATTAGCTTTTAGCTAGTTATGTGACAACCTAATGATAATTCATTGTAATGATTTTATAACAATGGTTAAGGGACGGAATCCCTTATAAGCCATTGAGTGAGGGGTGAAAACCCTCACGAACGTTTAATAATAAGATTAAACATTTGTTGGTTTTCACCCTACGGGTTTCCAGGGTATATTGGTGTTCAATGGTGTGATTGTCTTTTGTGTTAGTTTGATGATGATGAATCCTTGATGTTGATGGTTCTTTATCTAATGGCATAATCATAATGTCCAAGTATGTGATTAACTAATATGGTTAAGGAAATCAGGAAATGGATGCAAGGATTCATGAGACAGTTTATGTTATTACACTACCACGGTGGTGGTAATAGTTATGCAACTTACTGTATGTTATCGCAATTTACTTGATGTACTAATGAACATTATATCTAATGGTTAATGATGTATTGTGGAGTTGTGAATTAGATAATTACTTGTGGGTAATTTGTATAAAAAAATTCTAACTCCCTGGTTTTACATGCGAGGTTACCGGGGTATGTGACATGGAGGTGTTCGAATGGAGCTTCGCTCATGTGATAACATAGAAATTCATTAGACTGGTAGTCAAAAAGAATGAACAACCTGTTCATTCCGGGTATGGAAGCTTTTGCGAGTTTGCGCACAAAATGTTTGTAGCATTGTCTGAACAAGATAGGCGGGGTATCAATGGTACTGCTCTTGATATGTTTGTCAAAATGCATCAATGGGATGAGGAGGATAGTCCTTCATCTGTCCCACACTTCCTGAGGCCCTCATGTGGAGCTTGGTCCTGTAGAAAGAACTTGTAAATCAAAGAGCTTTGGTTTCATAACCACCTTACTTCTCAAAATTTGTAAAATATATTTCTCAAAGAACCCTTTGTATCACTATATCTACTGCTAACTCGGTAGCAATGCTCATTGCCAAAATACAAGAATGTACAAGAATTCCAACTATTTTTTCAAGGCTTCTTTACGAACCCAGGAAACTCAAGAAGGATTTCCTTCTATAAGATTATGGCATCAACAATGAGGCTTCAATCTCCCTCATTGCAGGGCTTAAAGGGGTAGTTAAGGGAGGGTGGGCTCTTTCTGTTACTAAGACCATATATTTAAAGGATGTCCTTAAACCTGGCTCCAGCTTTCCGCCTGTCAAGGATCTTTCAATCCTGGGCTTTGTGGTTGAACATTCTATGGACATTCCATGCTTTGAAGTGATAGATATTGATACCAATTTTAAGGTTGTTGAATTTTCAAAAGAAGAAATTATATGTCATTTCAATAGATTTAGATTTTAGTCCTTCTCATTTGCCTTTAAAGATTGGATCTATCAAAACTGGACTCTGAATTTGGAGTTGATATTATGTTCAAAAGGTTTTTTGTGGTGGTCTTCAAACATCTCAAGGAAATGCAGAGAATCCTTAACCAAGGGACTCCATGGTTTTGGGCACAGGTTGGTCTTTCAGTGAAGCTGTGGTTTCCAGGCTTTAATCCTCTTACTATGTCGACAATGTCTACTCCAGTATGGGTAAGGTATGAGAAAAGGTGGGTAACTTAATTGGGTGATTCATCAAAATAGAAGGGGAAGGGTTATCACAAGGAATTTTCACCAATCTCTGCAAATGTGTTGAAGTTAATCTTCATAAAAGTTTGCATGATAAAATAGAGCTCCAATGGATGGGAAATGTGTTTTCTTAGCCCTTGGACTATGAAAACACAGCTTTTTGATGCATGAATTGCCAACGGGCTGGGAACCTTCAGAATGTATGTTTTTTCTTAAAGGAGTTGCCTCCTCGCAGCTACCTAAGAATTGAGTCGTGGTTGGAGAGATCCTAAAGAAAGACATGGATTTAAAGAATTGACTGGTCAAAAAAAAGACTAGTCCCGGCATCGAGAAATAGTTTCAGGGATGCCATCATCCCCAAGGGCACCAACTCATTCTACAGCAAGGGTGAACCAGCTAAGGAAAGATCAGAATAGAGATTTAACAATTGTTGTGGCTAGAACAAATGGGCAGAGATCGACAAAGAAATGACAAACAAGAATGATTCCATGGCATTATTATTTAATAGCAAGGCGGGTTAATATAGCGGCTTGGATCGATGTTCTACCGAGAAAAGGGAAAAAAAACTCGGATAAGATTGCAGAATCAGTAGTTGGTTATACAAGGATTTATCTGAGGATTGCAGAATCAGTAGTTGGTTATATAAGGATTTATCTGATAGGTATTTTGCTCTAGGGCTTCTTAGAACTAGATAATGGGATTTCTATGCAGATTTCTGATTGTGATATGAAGCTTGTGGGCATATGGTAATGAAAAATTCACCCTAACCAGAGTGGTATAAAAGCCATGTATTCTTGTTTTCTGTTGAAATAGAAATGTTAAAATTTTAAATATATATTATATATATAACCCAACGTCATCTTAATGGATGCACAAACCTATTATAATTGTAACGAAGCTGGTTTCGTTTAATCGGTATGGCAGTTTTCATTTTAGTGGCAGCATTGAGATGATTACCTGAAGCCTCGGAACAACTTGATGCGCACAACCTGCATCATAAAACAGAAAAGATAGTTGACATTTAAGAAGTATAAACACGACTCTAATTTAATTAACGAAAGTGATCCATCTATTTATACTTACGAGAGATGTGTAGATGAAGAGTGCAACAAAATACATGATGCGAGAAACTGTATCAAATTCTCCGAAAATTGTTTCCCAGGCCCAGCTTGCAGTGGCCGGAGCAGCCAAAAACAGAAAGAATACAGATGAAGTTCCTTGGGCAGCGTTTCACTGGTAGGCAATCTCTGGTAGAGTGTCACGAATAATACTAAGTAATGCGCCAGCCCTACGGCCCACAAGAATATTGCAGCCTCCTTCCAGTCCAAGCGAGCCGCTAATAGAGATCCTACAAAGTTTCCCACCACAGACAAGTTTGTAGACGGGTTGGCTACCTTTGATAATCTCTTCTCCCCTCCAGACAGCCATTGACCATATATCTTGAGCTCCAAAATCAGCAAAGGAGCCATGAAAATGCACCACAGCGATGGATGGATGGACTCCGACATTGCTGGAGGTACTGCTATAATTAGCATCATACAGGAAATCCATGCTGCAAAGAAGAAGTTCACCCTCACTGGATTGCAAAACTCCCTCTTGACAGCCTCGAAATGGTAAATAGTTTTGAGGAAATAAGTGCAGAAAACGATGATGAGTGTGCACACTGCAAGTAACCAGAGAACTAAATTTATCTGCAGTGGGATATGGAGGAACTTAAAACCGGGAGAGGTGGAGAGAGCCTTCCATAACGATGCTTGGCTTGCCAACCCCATGCACATTCCGAAGCATGCATTCGGAAATCTCAGAAGAAAAAGCCATTTTTTATCCACGGGAGGAAGTGCAACTTTCTAAGTGTCCTGAAAGCAAAGAAAGGGAAAATATCAAAATATAACTAGTAACATACCTCTAGGTCACATATAGATTAATAGATGGGCATTCTATCTAATATTTATATTAATAGGTGGGTTATTCTATCTAATTTCAAGTTGAAATCGGAAATCACGAAACCTACAGAATTGGTGGTGTTTAAAGAAAATTGCATGGGATTTTAATGGCTACGAAAGACTAATTTACCTAGAGTTTTTTTTTTTTTAAATAGCTATATTTTATATGAATATTATGGTACAATACATTGGTTTATTATAAATCAAGAGCTCGAAAAAGCTAGTAATTTAACTGAGTCAAGATTAAGTGAATCACCCTAACAATCTTCTCTTTAAATTTGACTTGGGAAGATTAACTTTGTTCTAATTATTCATCAATCATCTCACCTGAGAGCATACCTATCCAAGTGGTCCATTCTACAACTTGATGACTCCATGCACCACTACACTAAATGTATGCTTCATCAAAGTCTTAAGACCTTACAACAATGTGTATTTGATGAGGACGAGATCCTGGGGTGAACCAAAATCCCTTTCCCCAGTAAAATAGTCTTGAGGCCTGTGGGTTATGGGCCCACAAAGCCTATCAGAACTGCAAACCAAGTAGCCTGTCCTCATTCCCTATCTCGGTGCCTTCTTCTTGATTCATCTCCAAATCTTCAAACTCTTGATCCTCGAGATCTCTCAGCGAGTTCTTGAACTCTTTTTCCCAAAACATTACTTGTTGGTCAATAGAATCTTGCTCCACCTCCATTTCCATTCTAGCAGACGCTTCTCCATCCTCGCTTTCCTCTTCATCCTCCACCTCACTGCTCCCACCTGATGCAGTCATGGCCTGCTCTCGGGCCCTCCATTTCTTGGTGAAAGGATGAAATAGTTTCACCGAATGATTGGAAAGCACAAATTCCCAGCACAAGGAACAGATAAAATATGCACTGGATTGAAAAGAAAGAGATGTAGCTCTCAGGTGTGGCCTGCACCTGGAGACTACACTCACAAAACTTGAGAGATTTCTCTCGTTCACTCTATTCCATAATCAATCAAAAGATTACATCATTAAATACAATACTAGGAAATAGGAAGGTGCACCCAAACCCCATAACTATAGGAACTAATCCTAAACTAGGGAGAAAGTTACAACAATGTAACCATTTTCTCCATTAATATCAAAATAATATTAATTATTCTCAACTCCCCCCCTTAATGGAGAAAGGGTTCTCCTGAACTCCTAGCATCTTTCTAAACAATTCAAATTTCACTCATGCAAGAGGCTTTGTAAAAATATCAGCCACATTGTCACAAGTTTTACAATATTCAACGGCAATTTCATTTGACTGTATTTTTTCTCTAACAAAATGGAACTGAGTGTCTATATGCTTAGTGTTTTTGTGAAACACTGGATTGTATGCTAATTTAATGGTGCTCTAGTTGTCGCTTTTGATAGAAGTGAGTTGCTTCTGTTCTTTTCCTGCATCTTTGAGAAGTCTCCTCAACCAGATTGCTTCACATGTTGCTGCATACAATGCTTGATACTCAGCTTCACATGATGACAAAGCTACAGTACTTTGTTTCTTGCTGCTCCAAGCTATGACCCCGGAACCTATGTTGAATGCATAACCTGTGATGGACCTTCGATCATCCAGGTTACCAATCCAGTCTGAGTCTAAAAAACCTGCTAGAGTAACATCAAATACATCAGTGTATAAAATACCAAAATGAACAGTACCACAAAGATACCTCAACACGCTTTTTGCTGTTGTCCAGTGACTTTCAAGCAGTTTCGACATGAATTGGCTCAACACACTAACTGAGTATGCCAAGTCAGGTCTGGCTGTTGTAAGATATATCAGGCTGCCAACCAGTTGTCTGTACATTGTGGCATCTACCTCCTTAGTGCCATCATCACTGTTTAATTTCAGATTCTGCTGCAAAGGTGTTGCTGTTGATCTACACCAATCCATCCCAAACTTTTCTAACAGATTTCTAGCATACTTCCCTTGGGTAAGAAAAGTTTGCCCAGTATCTCTGAATAC
>APFE030489727.1:82336-97170 GCA_000404065.3 Pinus taeda
ATTTGTTTTCCTCTGCAATAATTGGGCCTGCTTTTTCACCTTCTTGCTGTTCTTCTTCATTCTCTTCTTTCTTCTCCTGTTCCTGCTCCTTCTCATCCTCGCTGCTTTCCTCCAACAGCAATGGAATGTGCCAATCATCTCCAACATCAGCTTTCCTTTCCTGCACCTGTTCATGAAAGACTACATCTCTACTAGCAATTGTCTTACGAGAGTCAGGATTGAACAGTTTGTATGCCTTAAACTCTGTGCCATAGCCAACTAAGATGCATTTAACTGCCTTAGGGTCTAATTTCTTTCTATCAGCTTTGGGTACATGTGCAAATGCTTTTGACCCAAAGACTCTTAAGTGGTTTACTGCTGGTTTAAATCCATATAAGGCTTCAAAAGGGGTTTTGAAACCAAGAAACCTAGTAGGACTTCTATTTTTCAAATATACAGCAGTATTTATCGCTTCTGCCCAAAACATATTAGATAGACCCTTACCTTGCAGCATGCTCCTTGCACACTCCACCAATGTTTTGTTTTTACGCTCTGCAACTCTGTTTTGCTGTGGTGTATGCGGCACTGTATATTGCTGAACAATCCCGTGTGTTTTGCAGTATTTCATGAATTCCTTTAATTTGCATTCTCCTCCTTGATCAGATCAGAGAATTTTAATGCTTTTTCCAAACTGTTTTTCTACCAGGGTTTTGAACTCTATAAAACATTGGAAAGTCTGACTTTTCTTGTTTAAAAAATAAACCCAAGAATACCTAGTGCAGTCATCAGTAAATAACAAAAAATAGTATGCTCCCCCTAGCGACCTTGTCTACATGGGACCACATACATCAGTGTGCACTAGCTCTAAGATTTCAGTTTGCCTCCTCCTATCATGCACAGGAAACTGTTCTCTGTGCATCTTTCCTAGGGCACAACCATCACAGTTCAATTGAATCTTACGAAAGATGGGGAGACCTTCAACCATACCTTTCTTTTGTAACAACATAAGATCCTGCAGATTCAGATGACCAAACCTCTGATGCCAGAGTTGTTCAGCTGTCGACTCTCCTGCAACCATGGCTTGCTTTGATATACTTTTTGCATCCAACCTGTATAGGCTTCCAACTCGCATGCATGTTGCAACAATTTCATTCCTGCAATCTTTTATCACACAGTGAGTCTTGAAGAATTCGACATGCATATCTTGATCAGCCATCATGGATACAGATATCAGGTTTTTCTTTATTCCAGGTACATATAAAGCATTTGAAAGGTGACTAATTTTTCCATTTGGTAATTTAACTGAAATCACCCCATGACCTTTAATCTGATATCCATTATCATCCCCTAGATATATTTTTGATCCATTTATAATTTCTTCAAGACTATCGAAAAATTCCTTATTACCTGTCATGTGAGAGGATGCTCCGAAATCGACATACCAGATGTCATCTTCATTCGATGCTGAAAGGGCACAGTTGACTGTGAACAGTCGAAATTCATGACTGAAGTCTTCTTCTTCAACAAAATATCCTCTGTGTTTTGGGTTTACCTGTCTCCTCCTTGCCTCATCAGCCTGCTTCTTATGATAACAATCTCTCTGTATATGACCCATTTTTCCACAATAATAACATTTCTTTTCATAATGATTTGCAAGCATACCTTTTTGAGAATGCGGATTCTTCTGTGTTGTTCCTCCTATATGCTTTGATTTCTACTGTGACTGCCTTCCTTTAGATAGTCGTCGTTTTGCCACCAGCGCGAGATCGTCACTTTGGGGTTCAGATACAGGTTCTGCCTTCGATCTTCCTCTTGCTGCAAGATCGCAGTGAGATCATCGAACGTGGGTGCTTTCTCCCTTGCCGAGACTTTAGTGATGAAAGTTTGAAAATCATCACGCATCCCATTCATTTTAATTGCAACAAGATCTTCATCAGCCACCGCCACTCCAATGGCCCCCAATCCGCCTTTAACATCCTTAATTCGCGCTACAAATGCAGTAGCAGACTCCCTTTCATCCATCCTCATCGAAAATAGCTTGCTTTTTAGAGCCAAAACTCTGTTTGTATTCTGGGTCTCATAGAGATTTTTTATTTTCATCCAGATCTCGGCGGACGATTTACAATCTCTGATGTGTGCAATGACATTGTCTTTCACAGACATCTTCAGTAGGACTTTGGCTTTGTTTTCTCGTTTTTCCCAGTCTTCCTTCTGTGTGGTTGCTGTCGGCTTCTACTCGTCGCTTGTCACTATAGCCCAAGCATTCGCACCTTCGAGCAGATTCTGGATCTTAAACTTCCAGTTCGTGAAGTTAGATCCGTTGAGTTTACCAGACTTGTTAAGGTAAGATTCCATCGTGTTACTCATTGTGAATCTACTTAACAACAACAGCAAAAACAATACCTGTCAGATCGATCTGTCACCTCTGCTACCGATCTGCAGTGTCTGGCACTCCCGCTCCAATGAGCAAATTCGGCATTTCCAACACAGCCGAAACAACGATCTGATCACAATTGATCTGATCCACCTCTCCCGGATTGATCTGCCACTTCGCCGATCCTGCTCTCCTTGCAGATCGCCAAACGAAGTCGAGATTTCCCGCAGATCTCCTCTGGCGCTTTCCCGATCTGTCTCTCCTGGACTGATCTGCAACTCCACCCATCTGCTCCGTTTGCAAACCGCCAAACGAAGTTCACGCTGTTCAGGGATCTCCTTGGCGCTACCCCGAGCGAAAAATCCGCGCTAATTAAAAATCGCTTAGAGTATAAAAATTGGCGCGACTTTCTCGGTAAAATCTGCGCTTAGCGCGTTTTATCCCTCCAATTCCGCGCTCTAGCGCGATTTATCGCTCAAATTCCGCGCTCTAGCGCGATTTATCCCTCAAAATCTGCGCTAATCCCTCTTCTGGCGCGACTGTCAGCGCAAAATCTGCGCTAATCGGCCTTTCTTCTCAGAAAAAAAAAAAAAAAAAATAAATAAAATAAATAAATAAATAAAATAAAATAAAATAAAATAAAATAAATAAATAAAAATAAATAATAAAAAATAAATAAAATAAAATAAAATAAAAAATAAAAAATAAAAATTTCTGAGTCCGAGCCAGGTGTTCTGCAGTCCACCTGCTCAATCGAGCACAGAGCTCTCGTGTACACACACAGCCACACAGGCACTTCAAGCCACACAAGAAATTCCGCCACACAGGCAAGCTAGCTTCTACAGGCACTTCAGCCTCACAGGTGACAAAGATCAGGCTCACTCAATCTGAGCTCTAATACCAAGATAAAATATGCACTGAATTAAAAAGAAAGAGATGTAGCTCTCAGGTGTGGCCTGCACCTGGAGACTGCACTCACAAAACTTGAGAGATTTCTCTCGTTCACTCTATACGCTTAATCAATCAAAAGATTACATCATTAAATACAATACTAGGAAATAGGAAGTTGCACCCAAACCCCATAACTATAGGAACTAATCCTAAACTAGGGAGAAAGTTACAACAATGTAACCATTTTCTCCATTAATATCAAAATAATATTAATTATTCTCAACTAGAGCTTCGCTCGTGGTCCAATTTCTCGTATGCCGAGACAGCATCGTCTTCTGAAACACTAGCCTCGACCCCCAAGATCCTGCATAGGCACTCATAATAGGTCCTCACTTCCCCCTCACTTGGAACCAAAAACTTATGTGCCTCTTCTATCAACGGATTAGTCAATTCCGCAAGCCGTCGGAAAAATTCCTCCTAATACGTAGAGTCTTCAGAAATCACCGCGTCCTCACACTACTCAAGGTTCGTGCCATTGCCCTAATGTCGTTTGGTTGTTTAGGCCTTGCTGCTTAACGTATACTAGCACATCAACCAATAGATAAATGTTAATTTCACAGAAAATGATGGGGACGAGTCGGGGAAACCTCAGCCCCTGCCCCGTCCTCATCCACTGCCGCCGCTTGGCCTTCTCCATGCACACCTGCTCTCTTCTTTTCTTGATGCACGAACCAATTCTTTATGCATACATTCAGTGTTAATTGATTTTTGAACTGAAATTAGTTTACTAACTGAATTCGGTTCATGGTTGGCCTGGTTGTCCATGTGGTTGTCCACGTGTCTTCTTTCTCTAATTTTTTTCCATTAAGGTGTTCGGATGCCCCTGCATCAGTTTTCCCCATCAACATGTATACCTGAACAACAAGTCTTACAACTTCATAGGGAAATACACCTGCCTTGGACCAAAACGCTTAGGTTGTTCACACACCACTGAGGCTCTCATCACACACTCGCTCCCATCAAACCATTGACTTCATCTTTGTTTTCTCGTCCATAATGACCACTCTCTCGCTACATTTATATATCTATGCTGATCCATACTTTGACTTGGCCTTTATCACAACTCTTGAAATTATTGCACATTTACATCCCTGATTGTCGAACACACAGTCTACAAGGCCATCCATGCTCAACTCCAACCCTGATATTCCCCATGCTCTAACACCAGTTGTGAGGATCACAAAACCAAGAAAAATGGTGGTGTAAGACATCATTGTTTACCAATAGTCAATTTGTCTTGAATCTTTGTGCCTTTAAATAGCTATATTCCATATGAATACCATGGGTTATCATAAAAATACAACTGAAAAAATGCTAATAACTTAACCTTATCTTGACCAAATTTTATGCTTACCACCACTAATACTTAACACATTAACAAATTGAACTTGGAAATAAGAACTTCTCAATATATAACACTACACTTATATAAACATCACTTTCACTTCTCCGGACTCAAATGTACATAATCATTATATGCTATCTCAATCTCTAATCTCTTCAATATATAACACTATACACCTACATAAACATCACTTTCACTTCTCCGGACTCAAATGTACATAATCATTATATGCTATCTCAATCTCTAATCTCTTCACAGACTCATTGAAACTCCTCTCATCGCCTTAGGGAGGTTATCTCATTAATTTCAACATCTGTCAAATGGATTATTTGTGTGAAATACACATAATTTCTTCAAACCTGCAGGTTATTTCATAAATTCTAAATTATAATATTTGTGAAGTGGGTTATTTGTATGACCTTGAATCACACAGTTTCTTCAAAGCTATTTTAGACTCCTGCAGGTATTCTGCAATTAAATCTATCTATTGGATAAAGTAGAATCTTTGTTAACCCCTCATATGGGATGGCTAAAATGTATATGGCTAAAAATTTTAGTGCCACTTTAAATTTTCTATAGCTTTCATATCATGAAACCATATATTCATTAGATTTCTTATCATAAAACTATATATTCATTATATAATTGCTCCCTGTCCCAGAAGTACAAGATTAATTATCTGTATAAAGCTTAAACATGAGAGCTACATCCTAATGTTCCATGACCTGCAGGTAGGGATGAGACAAATACTATACATAAACACACAGTGAACCTATATGCAAAGAATTCATAGATCACCTGCTCCATACAAACTGTAGAATGCACTATACTTCTCTAACTTCTAAAATACAATTCAACCTCCTGAAAGTTTTCTATCTCAGCCACACTATTATCTCACAGATAATTACTAGGCCAAATATTTCGATATCTCAGGGGCTCTGGATATCTCACAAGAAACTACTACCTCCAAAGATTTTGATACCTAACATCACAAATCAAAATTAAAATAAAGATAAATATCAGAAACATGGATCCTGAACAATTTATGTATCACTACACAAATAAACAAATATAACCTGAATTTATTGATCTACTAATAATATGATGAAACATATAACCATAGTCTTCTCACCCTTAGAACTTCAAGCTCGGGCCCCTCCAATGTTTCAAAGTATCTAGCTGTAGGAATCTGTGCAGAAATACAGATCCAGTATCCTGGTGGGCCGATACATATATTCCATCACTTCTCTCCTCATGCGTGAAAGACTTCTGGTTTTCCATTGCAGAGTGCAATATTAAGTGGTATCTGTCGTCCTCTACGTTGTGAGTTATTGCTCTCTCTCTTCAAACACATAATTTATAGGCTTAGGGCATCCTCTCTGCAAGAATTTGGAAGAGTAACTCTTGAGGATGGAATTGCTGTTACTGCTGATGGGACAGAATTACTTCCATCACCTTACATTAACATTTTCTTTCTCTAAATCTTCAAGACTTTTTGGCATGGAAGGAGACTTGTTTGATGGTAGGAAACATAAAAAGAAGATGATGGGAAGTTAAATCCTTCATCATCTTGAGATCTTGATATGCATGGTGGTCAACTGCAACAGCAGACTCTCGGCATCAACCTACGAATATGCAGGGAATTCCACATGATAGAATATGTTAGAATATTCCACATGGTCTGACATAGGTTAGACTTTTTATATCACAAAGAAGCAGAGAAATTGCATATCTGAGCTCTTTTATTTTGTCTTAATGGATTATTTTTATCACCCCAAAGCACAAAATTTTGTCTTTTTAGAGTTCATACTGCTCCGGATTTGCCTTGCAAAGTTTTGGGTTGCACATCAATCTAGATTTGCAGATTTGCTCTTCTATGTAGGTAACCCGTTTGCCTCTCCTCGGACGTCATGTTTGCATAATTTTATCTTTGTAGGGGTAGAGTAGAGATTATACAACGTCATTTTGAAATTTTTTTATTTGAATGTATATTAGCCCAATTATGTGGACTCATTAAATACACATGTATTTATTAAAAAAAAAAATTAAGTATATTATAATTTTATTTTAAATTATTTGCTATGGTTAATTAAAAATTAAATGATTTTTTATATATGTTATTATAGGTAAGAAGAGTTTTAATTAAGGAGGAATTATTTTCATTTTATCATGAAAAATTTTTAAATTGCATATTAGATCTCTTTATTAATACTATGATTTAGTAATAACCATATGCCCAAAACAAATTAGATGTCGTTGGTTCATATCACTTTTTTTAATTAATCAATTTGGATTAAAAAGAAAACCAAGAGAATAACTACATTTTAAAACATAAATTTCAATTATTCCATCTATGAAATCTATTAAGAAAATAGTAAAATATTTATAAAACATTTTATTATTTTTTAATTAATTCATTTGGGTGTTTCAAAAGAGAAGTGGATTTTGCAGTGATCATAAACACATTTTTGTATTATTTTTAAATATATTATAAAGTATTAAGAATGGAAAGTTAAGTTAACCTTCAGTGAGGATATTTGTCCTAAATAAAAATTAAAATAAATAAATAAATGCATGTGATTTCAATATGATGATGATGATTAATGTTTATCAAGACCTATATGGTCTATCAACCTTAAGAAGGTAAAAGATTAATCACAATCTTTTAACATTTTTTTTTCTATGCTCAAAGAGAAGTGAGAGAACCATTCCCAGGTCACGAGAGTTTTGTTGAGTTAAAAGGTCAAGAAGGTTGGTAGTGTGACAAATATTTTGAAAATTAAACTGAATATAAATATAAGATGGACAATTTAAGAGAAATTTATTTTCATCTTCAACCTTCTTAGGATCACACAAGTGACAAACTCTTCCATCCCATGGCATTTTGGGAATTGACCAATGCTCAATTTCACTACGAAGCTCATAAGAATTAGTTCTAATCTTGGCAATATTCATTTTCTTCTTAACTCTAGTCAAGACAAAGAGATCATTTTGGTTTTTTATATTGGGGTTGATCACCTCATTGTAATATCATAGTTTCTCTTTCCCCTCTAACTTTTTGTTTCCCCATAATTTCTCCTTAAATTTGGAAGTAATAATATTTTTAATATTATCTAGGTTATGCGAGATGATCTCCTTCTTTATTCCCCAATGGTCTAGCCAAGACTAGGCATCCTTATGCCACCCTCACTTGAGTCAAAGGTGAGGAATTTTGCTGAAGTTAGAAGCAATTTTCATAAACATCTTAGTGTCCATGTTGTGTAAATTCTTCTTACACATAAGTTACCTAGTCATAGGCATGCTTTCAATGGGGGAAAGGCTTGCTTCAACAAGGGAGATAGGGTAGGGAGTATTTTCTTTAATCTTTAGGTTGTAGGTTATAAGATTCTTTTGAATTTGTCCAGGCATCCTCCATGACTTCCTGGATATACTACAACCCCAAACCTAATAACCATATAAAATTACAAGAGTGACAACAGTCTCAAAGATGAGCTTTTTTTATCCCAATTCCAAGGTATGTTGCCTTACATTGTTCTCAAGTCCATATTAATATTTCCAACCTCCACTGATCATTTTCTCAATGCTATAATTCCAATTGAGCTATCGATATCAAATATTTTTATGAAGGAATTCCTCAAAGGAGTTGTTATCATAAATAAAAGTATCATTGGTGATATTTTTTTATTTAATTATCAAAACTTTAGTTTTTTTGGTATTTACAGTCATATCCATCTTGGAACAAAAATATTGGAGGATTTTGAGTCTCTTGCTAAGATCGTAATAACTCCTTTCCAAAAGAATAATATTATCAGCATAGAGGAGAAGAATTTTGACAATAGCAGTAAGTATGGACCAACACAACATGCATCTTCCAAACAATATTTTACCTTATCAATATATATGCCAAAAAGGGTATGTTGGCATTGTCATGTTGGCATTGATCTCAACAGGTTCATGGTGTTGCTTGTCATATGCATGTGTGATGGTTGTTTGTTTTGGTGGTACTATTGGTTGGCATTGATGTCAACTTGGTTGTGGCATGATTCAGTGAAGGTGATTTGGAGGTTGAGTAGAGATGGATTATAGACATGTTGCTACACATGTTGAAGATGTTGTTGATGCAAGTGGTTGGAGTGTTTCTAAAATTGTTTCATGTGCTTCTACATGTGTTGGAAGAATTAGATATGTTACTACATATGTTGTAGCTACTTCTACCAGTGTTGGAAGCAGTTAGATGACATGATGTTGCTGCTACATGAGTTAGAGATGTTCTACCAGTGTTGGAGGCAGTTGGATGACATGATGTTGTTGCTGCAGGAGTTGGAGATGTTGCTACAAGAGTTAGAGATGTTGTTATAGGTGTTGAAGGTGTTTAGTCAGGTTGTCATTATTGCTTTAGGAGTTGGATATTTTGGTCTTGATGAGGGGTTTGGCAGACTAGTGTCTGCATGTCATTGCTTGTTACAGAGGTTTTTGCCTATGTCATCAGTTGCAGACTTGTTACAAAGGCTTAGAGGTGTGTTTAGAAGATGATGAAGGTGTCCCTAAAGTTTGCAATGATCTGGGTTGAATTGGTTTGATTTTTACTTATCCTCTACCCCAGTCGCATGGATGGTGAGTCATGGGAGTGACTGAAACTTTACTATTGTTGGCAGGCAGACCTATGGAGCGATTGAGGAGCTCCAGTCGAGTTTGGCCAGTGTTGTGCATGTGACCAAGATTTTTCATGAGTTCTTCTTTGCATTCCTTGTGCAACTTTGTTAATTTTAGTATTGTGGTGATGTTTTTGATTGAAAATTTTCGGCATATGGTGGGAAAAGTTCATGGGGACTCTAGAAGCTAATGAAAGTTGAAAATATCAAAAGGAAAGTGGACTTAGTGGCTTGATCAAGTCAATGAGAAAAATTTGGATCAAATAAAGCATATGAACAGAGCTTTTTCGGCTCAGTAGTTCTTGGTAATTGTTGAGTTAAGCATTTCAGTTCATCTATATATTGGAGGAAGCTCAATGCTAGTTTGGTTGATTCTCTTGTGTGTGAAGTGTGTGTGAGTTTGGAGGATTGTATGCAAGATGTGTAAGTTGTGTGATGCAGAATTTTCAAAGTAGTTTGCAAGTGTTGCAGCAGATAACCAATGCTTATTTTATCCAGCATATTATGCAAAGAGTGAGGAGATAAACTAATGATTGATTGCAGTTCTATTGGAGATAGGTAGCACACTGGCGTTGATTCATTGAGATTTCATTTGAGAAAGAAAGTTGTTTTTGTTTTGTGAGGGAGTGTAGTTTGAAATATTCTGAAATGTAGCTCTAAATGATCAATAGGTTGAGATAGCTTGGTGAAGAAGGGATGGGTGTTACTTGTCGATGGTGGCCAATAGCTTCAGTAGAGGAAGTAATATTCTCATAGTCTAATGGGTGTTGGGCGAGGCTTATTGGGGATAGATGTCTCTAGTGGATGGGTGTTCACAAAGTCAATTTAGAGTGAGAAACTTCTTTGTTGGACATATCCAACTATAATGATGTAAAATGATTTGTTGATTAATAAAATTTGAAACAGAGCAGCAATAACAACAAGGGTGGTTTTTTGCCCAGAGAAGGGTTTTCGACCAGAAGTATTTGTGTCTTTTGTGTTAAATGCTTACATGATTTTATTTGTGGATGATGCTCTAATCTTTGGTTATTTGTTTCAGTTTATGCATGGTTTAAAGAATAATTAATTGGAGAAAAAATTTATAAGTTCCTTCACTACCAATTCACCCCCCCCAGTAGTGATCTAGTTCCAACAATTGGTATCAGAACGAGGCTCTAGGTTGCAACTTGATCGCTCGAGAGTGGATCTTTAAGTTTTTGGCAGAATTTTTGTAATTTTTCTTAAATGGATCGGCAAGGATTTCCAATACTTAACAAAGGTAAATTTTCAACTTGGAGAGCAAAATTAGATTCATATTTTTTGTCTCTTGATGAAATATTTTTTTGTTAGTAAAATATGGAGTTACAGATTAATTTAATGATAAATCTAAAGAGTTATTATGCATGGAAGATCTAATAAGTTGTATTTGAAGCATTGTGAGACTGCAAAAGAGATGTTGGACAGGTTGCAGAATTTGTATCTTGGAGAAAAATTGCAAATTTTAGAGATGGAGAAAAATGTAAAAGATTCAACACATATTGCAGTGATAAATCAAGACAGCTCACAAGATGAAGATGAAATTCCTAGTGATAACAATGACAACTCAAGCAATGATCTAGACGGATAGCAAGAAGAAATTAGTAGCAAAGATTAAGAGCAATCAAAGATAATGGCCTTAGAAGCAAAAATTAAGAGGCTGACAACTGAAAATAAAGATCAATGAATGATGTTGCAAATGTTTGATGAAAAGGAGTCTGCATACAAAGAAGAAATTCCAGATGTGAAACCTCGGTTGCAAGAGGGAAGAAAATTTTAAAATAGAATGTGTAAGCAGTATAAGGAGTTGGAGGATGAGTGCCAGAAATTGAAGGATGAAATAATTTCTGCAAGGTAAGAATTACAGAGGTTTAGATCTAGTGCTCAAGCATCTACAAGAAAATCAGAAATTGTTGGAGTAGCTAGTGGTAGCAAGAAATGGAGAATTATCAGCAAAATCACCATCCATGCAAGAAGAAAAAGAATAATAATAGAATTGGAAAATGTTACAACTATGGAATATGTGGACACATAGTAGCAATTTTTAGTAATGAAAGATCAAACCCTCTCATCATAAGGAGAATCCAAAGGAGAAGAAACCTCAAGCATGCATCAAAGAAAATCTCCATTTGTCAGGTATAATAGTCCATTTTATGGTTGTTGTTTCTCATGCAACGATTTTGGCCATGGAGTTATTCACTGCATGGCACATGCAAGGAATAAAAATCAGATCAGTAGAAGACATCAAGCTATTCCTCAGTTCCTTGGTCACATTAGATGTTTTGTGTGTGAAAAAATTGGCCATAAAGCCAAGGATTGTAAATTGACCATGTGTGACAGGAGATCGAACCAGAGAGAGAAGAATATGCAAGGTCAGCCGCACAAGAAGAAGAAGGATCATCAGATAAAAGTTTGGAGGAGAAAAGAGCACCAAGGAACTCTCATCAAAAAATGAAGGTTGCATGGTCTCAGGGGGAGCATATGGTTGCATCATGAGTTACATGTAGATCCTTGGATGTGCATCCATATATGGAAAAGTACATGAAGATAAATTTGCATATTGTAGGAGATGCATGAGTTCAAGGGGAGTTCATGAGGTTTGAAGTGTATTTTTATTCTAATCTATTTTCTTCCAGTTTATTTATCAGTTGGATTAGTTATATTGTTAATGATGGTTTTTGGAGCAGTTGCATGTTGAGTTATTATTAATGTTATTGGAGGTATGGCAACCACATGGTTGTGTTATGCACATGGTTAAGGTGTGATGAAGGATCACAAATCCAAGGGGAGCATATGCACTTCCTAATGGACCTGCAGAGTGTTGGCATTGTATTCACTATGGAGGAGTGTGTTGTGCATATTTTTGACATTGAATTGATGCAGGGAATAACTTTTTGTTGTTGCTGCCATATAGTGGCAAGATCATATGCTTGCATGACATGTTTGTGTATCGTCTTTGATAGAGAAATTTCATGTGTTTTTGGATGGATGAGACATAAGGAGGATGATGGTTGTTTCTCATGATATTTTGATGCATGCTGATGAATGAGAGATTGTGTATTTTTGGAGAGGATGAAATCATGTGCTACTCGTAATACTTTATTGATGGATCTTATGTTGTTGATGTTGATGTATAGTGGTGATTTTTCGTTCACTGATTTGTTGCTTGTACCTTTTTCATGATATGTTGTTCACCTATTGAGGAGAAGATGAGCTTATGTTGTTGATGGTGCTATATTACAAAATATTGTATTATTTTTGTTGGTGCATAGATTAGCGCTTTGTTATTGCTGCTCAATTGCACTGCATGTCTTGGTCCATATGCTACAAGTCTTGTTACCATTACTTGTTGATTTGTTGCTCAGGATTTATGTTGATGATACTATATGTTGCCTATTGTTGAGCTTCATTGATGCTTAGTACATTGATATTGAGGATGTATATGTTACTTCTAATACATATATCTATGTTGCTGCTATCCATTGAATTTTTTGTTGATGCACATGTGGAGCATGGTGGTGGTTTCTACTAGTTATCATGATTTTGTTGCATGATCTTCATTGTTGGGATGGTGATGGCCAAGGTGTTGAGTGGCCATGCATTAGCATATGTGTTGGATAGTACTTTTATTGTTGCTACTACATATGGAGCATATATACTTTCTCATTGATGCCATTTAATCATGTTATTTCATGTTTTGGTCATATATAGAAGAGAGCACCATTGTGTGTAGTTGTAAAATCCATGTACGATGATTGTGTTATATTTTGGGTGCATTGCTCATGGAGAGACCCATGGTGTCTAGTATGTTTTGTCATTAGCTATGTGTAGGTCAATGGGTGTCCAAGATGTTTTATTTTGTATATCATTGATGTATCCCCACTACATTGGGTGCATGATGTAATATTGGGTCCCATAAAAGTCTTGGTTGATGATAGGTGTAGAGGAGTCATATGTTAGTCCTATGTACTTGTCACAACCATGTATTTTCTCCATGAAACATTGTATGTATTGTACTTCATTGTCTATCATTTCACAAAGTCAGTTAGAGTCATGGTTTATGAGTAGTAGTATCTTGCACTTGGCAAGGAGGCTTATTGCAGCAGGTAAATGTGTTTCAGCAGCTAAGAGAGTGTGATTGCAACTTCATTACATGCTTAGGGGGAGAATGTTTAATTTGAGTGGTTGAATGATATTTGTTAGAGGTATTAGCAGCATAGTTTATTGTTTCATATGCTTATTTTGTAGGAGATAAATCTTTGGGCTACATCAATATGGTGTTGAGTATGATAGGGGAAGTCCTACTCTCATCCAACATTATTGGAATTGTTCTTCAGTGCTGGTATGTCTCATTTCCATTGATGTCAAAGGAGGAGAGAATTTGGATAGATAGAGATCAGCTTCAAAGTTGCAGCTTTAGTTTTGGAGAGTATATGGATATCAGCCTCAGATTTTGGATTGAGGTTGACATCAATGCCAAAGGTGGAGTTTGTTGGCACTGTAGTGTTGGAATTGATGTCAATAGTGTTGAAAAGTGTGCAACAATAAATGCTTGTTGAGAATGCAACAAGATGATGGATCTTAGTGGAAAGGAGTCGCCTTCACTAAGTGGTCCCGCATGCAAGTTTTGGCGCAAAGTCTATTTTTAGACATATGGATCATGGTCTATGAGTTGCAGGGTGTTGTTTATGGATGATTGGTCATGTTGGGAAAAATAGATGGACTTCTATTTTTTGGATCACAGTGGTGTGATCAGAGTCTATTTTTAGACTGTCGGGTAAAAATAGAAACAGTCAAATATTATTAGCCCTTAGTAATATTTGGACTCTAAACTTTATCTTATTCTCTTGGAGCACTTCAGTTGGAGCTACAGATGTGGCACATGCAACTTCCTGAAGGAATCACGTGGTTACCTATGGGTTGACTGAGCTATTGCATGAAGGACTTTAGTTAGAACTCAAGTGGTTGAGTTCTGTGAGTTAGATGAGCCAGTTAATGGAGTTGTGTTCAGTTTGACTTAGTTGAACTAGTTGTATTTAGTCTAACTGGCCAATAGACTAAGTGATGAGTTGTGTGAATTAGTTATTGATTAATTCACTAATTATTAACTCATAATGCAACTGAAGAATACATCAGTTAACTCAGTGCATGGACAGTTCAGTGGAGACAAGTGTTAGAGGTAAGTGAAAGGGTGAGTTGTGACTATCAATTGTGCATGAGATTTGCACATGCAATGGATTGATTAATGCCAATGAGGCCAAGGGAAATTGTAGCTTGTGCTCACATGATTTTTCCAAGTAAATACGAGTTTGCTTGAGCCATTATCATCCATTCTCTTGCAGGATTGCGCAGTGGAGGCAGGCAAGCAGCGGAGGAGATTTGAAGATCAGATCTGAGCTGTATTGTGTGTAACAGAGGTGGAGATACTTGTGAGAAGTATTATGCTGTGTAATGTTACATGACTCAATCATTAATATACAGATAGTTTGGTTTTTTAGCGAGATTATTTCCCCGGGAT
>APFE030489727.1:108821-125541 GCA_000404065.3 Pinus taeda
GTCATTATATTCTTAAAATTATAGGTTTTCTGTTAATGAAGCCTAAAATGGTCTTACCATTACTAAATAGCTTTTTTCTTTCGGTTGATAGGTCTTAATTTCCTCTAATTCACCATGTACTATTTTTTCCAAATGGTTAAGGCCTCATAAAGTTATAGCAAAAATATACTAGAGATGCATTTTAATATTTTGATATTCAAGAGAAAAAAATGTATTCAAAATAGTGAAATATATTACACACACACACACACACACACATATCAACGTGTTCATCATTTAGTACCATAAGACCTTTACTGATTCTTGTTTTGGTCATGCATACAACACTTTTTGATAAACCATTAAATCTAGTCATAAGCCCTTGGTACATTAAAATACAAAAAAATAGCCTCCAAGCATCAAAAATATATCTTCATCGCTCTTCATATCACTCAAAAATATTACAATAAAATTCTTACCATTCCCCCTTTTAAGAATTAAATTTAGAGCTCAGAAAATCCAAAAAAAACATTATAAATATTAATTGTTCGATAAAAGGAACATTTCAAGGTGTGTTCCATAAAATGACCCTTTTCCATTAGTCGTTCTACAACTATGATACAAGTTTCATGTGATACCATGTACATAAAATCATTTTATTATCAAACCATCAAATGAAATAACTCCAAAAGGGGGCCACAGGACTTTATCTTGTGACAAGTAGCTTTGTAAGCCCATCCAAACCCACTTCCATTATCCTATGATTACTCCACAACCATAACACTCTCTGTTGAGCTTAACATCCACAACCTGACCTTTTAATACTTGAAACTGAAAATGAAGCCCTCCATAGGGCTTGAAACCAAGACCTCTCTCAAATGAAGAACTAAAGTTATCAAACCAACCATGGAGTTCAATAATTGTTATATGTTTGAGTGTTATTTATCTCCTGAATTAAATTGATGATTAAGAATATAAATATAGTTGTATGTGGACCTAGGGCACATCGGGCCAACATTGGAGTAGGCATATATGCCAATGATATTAGAGATTTTATCCATATTACTTCCCTTCATATGACTTTATCGATTTTCTTATACATCGCAGTTCTTTGTGCCTAACCCCTTATGCCATGTGACTTGAGCCTTATGGGTTATGGTCACCCACATGCTAATGCCAACATGATGTCATCATGCCACATGAAAATCCATGGTAGGTGCCACATGCCACTTGAAATTGGGATAGGTTGGGCACTCAAAAATGCGAAATATACCTACCATGTGGTAGTCATCCATACTACCGTGTCACCTTGTCGAAATCATCATGTTGGTGTTTCATTCTGGAGTTTTCATGTGTCACTATAATCTAATTGTCCAATATAGATCTACCACCTCAGCAACCACACCATCATCTTTGAACCTATCATGCATTATCACATGCCAATGTACTTCCATGTCATTAATTTCACGTCATCAACCTTAGGAAATTATAAAGCTACCATGTCATCAATGTATGCCATCTGAAGGGATTGGTGCCTAGGATTTCAAACTTCACAGACATCGGTGTGGATATGTGCTACAGACATTGAATCTCAAGGGGTGAAATTGAAGCGGGCGAAAAACTAGGGTTACATACTTTAGTAGATGTCGATGTCCATGGAAGGGCGCAAAGGGGGGAGCTCCACTCCCTCCTTTAAGCAGGCTGTGGCCAACAGAGGCAAGAAACCATTAAAAAATGTTAGAGGTCTCTCAAAACAAGGGAAAAGGAACATTGAAGGGGAGCAGGATTGTACCAAACCAAGGGAGAATAATAGCACAAAAGCAAATGAGGAAGAAGACAAGGAACAAGGAACAAAAGATAAGGCACAAAATGGACCATGCAAACCCAAAACTGATATCACACCTAGAGTGGTTTTAAATGATCCTGCTCCACAGGTGCACAGGGACCACATGTGGACATATGCAATCATTTGCAAATTCATGGGATTATGGCCCACCGAAAAAGCTTTACAGACATGGATTAAATACCACTGGAAACCTAAAGGAAGCATAGACCTACATCTTGGGTCAAAGGGATTCTTCACTGTGGTCTTTACAAATATTGAAGATAAAGATAGAGTGTTTGAAAGAGGGCCCTACTTCTATGCAGCAGCAGGCCTCTATAAGCGGTCGTGGATTATGAATTTTGTCTCGGAGTGCGAGACGTTCACTTCGGTCCCAGTTTGGGTAAGACTCTACTCTCTACCTCTTGATTACTGGCAAACAGAATCGTTAGCTGCCATAGGAAATAAGTTAGGGTGTTTTGTTAAAGCTTCTGAGGCTACTAGAAGGGGAAAACACACTTCCTTTGCAAGAATATGTGTGGATATGGATCTCTCTGGAGCTTTACCGGATGAGGTAATCTTGGAATTTTTTATGAAGAATGGGTGCAAACAGTAGATTATGAACATATTCCTGTAAGATGTCGCAGATGCCATGAGCATGGGCACCTTTTCAGAGATTTCCCTCTCAGTAAAGTAGAGAATAAGAGTAAAGCTAACACTATGAAAGATACTAAAGCTTTCACAAAGTAGTACACAAAGGAAAAGGGGGTAAAAGGGGGCGAAAGCCACATCAAAAAAAAGGACAACAGGTCAATCAAAATAGGTTCCAAGTACTTGAAGAAGAAGAAGAGATAGCAAAAGTAGACCAGACAATGGGAGGAAGTCCTATGGAGAAGGAAAAAGAAGATGAACATGAAAAAACACAGGGTATTAATAAATAGAAAGAAACCATGATGAGTGATGCAAAACTGGAAATCGACCAGGAAATGACCCAGAGTGAGATGGAAATGGAGGACCACTAGCTACAGGAGATTCTTGATAGAGAACACCTAGATCTGGAAGGGTTCTTGGAACAGGGAACTATGGGAGGGGTAGATTCCTTACTTCAAGAAGAGTACAATAGAGTTCAGTAGCTGTTCATATGGAAAACGTGAGCTAAAGGGATGGAGAGGCAAAGAATCAATGAAAGGTAGGGTAACGAAGCTGTGAAAACTATGAAAACCACACCAGGATTAGCACCTAAAAACCCAGGAAAGAAAAGGGGCAGGAAAAAGCAAAACGAGCTATTGATGGAATGTGGAAAGCTAATGATCAATTCAGGTAAGATGAAAGACCTAACCAGCTACTCCTTTAAAAATCCTTAATGATGAAGTTCACATCTTGGAATATCAGGGGTCTAGATAGCAAAATAAAACAAAGATTACTTAGTAATAGAATGAAACAAGTAGCGCCAGATATTATTTTTATCCAGGAACTAAATGTTCCATTCAAAGAATAAAAGAAATACATAGCAAATGGCTCAAATCGATTTGAATTTCTAGAAGTCAAAGCAGAGAATACAACAGGAGGCATACTCACTCTTTGGAACCCCCAAAAGATTGACATAATAGATGCTGAGGCATCGAGGAATTATTTATCAGTGGTTATTCAGCCTATGGGAGATAGGGAGACCTATCTGGTCACGGATTTTTATGGACCTCAAAGAATGGATGATAAACACAGGTTTCTAGATTCTCTTGTGGATCTCAGAGATAGACATGCAAGAATACCATGGATCATGGGGGGGGGACTTCAACATGATCAAATCAGTTTCGGAGAAAAAAGGAGGAACCAGAAATCTAAGCAAAGACTCTTTAGCATTTCAATCTTTTATAGATAATATGAAGCTAGTTGACACTGAGACGAATCATGGTCTCTTTACCTGGAACAATAAAAGAGGAGGAGAGTCTCAAGTAGCCTCAAAGTTGGTTAGATTCTTAATCTCAAAGGACCTAATGTACATTGGCAAGGAAATGATAGCAAGAGTTCTCCCCTTTGGAGGATTAGATCACTAGCCAGTTCAATTGGAGTTTCAGGGTATTGGTACCCCTAGGAATAGAACTTTCAGATTTGCGAACATCTCACTTACCCACCCAGATCTCATTAGCAACATTGCGAATTGGTGGGTAGAAGATTTGCATATTTAGGGTACAGTAATGTTTCTTCTACACAAAAGACTTAAGCATATCAAGCTCAGGCTCAAAGAATGGAACAAGAATGAATTTGGCAATATTTTTGAAGAAAATAAATCTATTGAAGACAAAATGTAGGAACTCAACCAAGCCCTTATCATAGATGGCTTTAATAAAGTCAAAAGTGATCAAGTCACCAAATATCAGCAAGACTAGGAGAATTTATGTAAACAAGAGGAAATATTTCGGAGACAAAAATCTAGAGTTCAATGGTTAAAAGAAGGAGAGTGAAACACTAGATTTTTCCATAGATCCACCATGGCAAACAGAGCTTACAACAAGATCTCTTTAATCAAGGACGAGGGAGGGAAGCTTCTTAATACCCATGAAGATATAGAAGTTGTGTTAGTCCAGCACTTTCAAGATATAGCAAAGGAAACCATTGCAGATAGAGAGCACTCCATCAAGGAATTAACAAGACACATATCTAGGCTGGTGTCTAGAAAGGATAATTTCAACCTTAATAGGCCAGTGACTGAAGAGGAGGTTAGCGAGGTCCTCAAAGAAATGCAGAATGGCAAAGTGCCTGGCCCTGATGGTTTCAATGTGGATTTCTTTAATGTTTGTTGGAATATTGTTAAACATGATATTCTGAATGTAGTGGAAGATTCCAGAATGAATAGAACTATTTTGAAGTTGCTCAATACCTCCTTCATATCCCTGATCCCTAAACAGGACAATGCTCAAACTCCAAACAGGTTTAGACCCATAGCTTTGTGCAATGTGGTATACAAGATAATTTCCAAGGTTGTGGCCAATAGACTCAAACCTCTTCTTCCTACACTAATCTCTATAGAACAATCTGGTTATGTGGAAGGCAAACAAATTCTAGATGACATCATCTAAGCGCATGAGGTGGTGCACTCATTGACTAGCAATAGGAAGGTTGGAATGAGCATGCAATTGGACCTTGCCAAAGCTTATGATAAGTTGAATTGGACCTATATCAGGAAAGTTCTTATTGCTTTTGGGTTTGATCACAATTGGGTTAGATGGGTCATGGCCCTAGTAACCTCTTCCAGCTTCTCTATATTGGGTAATGGTTCTCCCTCCAAGACTTTTATTCCTTCAAGAGGTCTCAAGCAGGGAGACCCACTCTCTCCCTTTCTTTTCATCCTCATGGTGGAAGGACTTGGTTGGTCTATCAAGCATGCAGAAGAAGTTAGTAAGATTAAGGGTCTCCAACTTTCGAATAATGGACAAGCCTTGACTCATCAACAATTTGTTGATGATACCATGTTGCAGGGAATCCCCGCGATCAAGGAAGCTCTTGCATATAAACAAATCATGAATGATTTTTCCATGTCTACAAGTATGGATGTCAATCTCTCCAAATCTAAGATTTTTTTCTTTAATACAAACATTATTATTCAGAGGAATATATCCAGAATTCTGGGTTTTCAAAGGGATGTCCTCCCTTCAAAATATTTGGGAGTGCCTCTAACTGCTAAACCTTTACACAAGAGCATATGGGAGCCAGTGATTAATAAGTTGCAAGATAAAATTAGGAAATGGACTATTAGATCTTTAAATTGGGTTGGTAGGTTGGTGCTTACAAAGGTTGTCCTTCAATCAATCCTAGTCTTCATGCTATCAGCTCTCTAGCACCAAAAGGATTCCTGCAACAATTCAAAACCATACAAAGGGACTTTCTTTGGGGCAAGGGGGAAAAAATAAATAAATGGGCCTTGGTAGCCTGGGAAAAAATATGCAAACCTAAAAACCATTGGGGTCTTGGATTGGATGATCTAGAGATTCTAAGCAAGGTTTTAGGGGCAAAATTATGGTGGCGTTGGGTAAAAGACCCAAAGGCTTAGTGGGCTATTATTTGGAAATAAAAGTATGCCAGCACTTGGAAAAATAATGATCACATAAGGATGTCTGGAAATATAAAGGGCTCACACATTTGGAATAGGGCCTAGAAGAACAGGGGCTTAGTACAAGAAAACATCTTCTGGGAAATCAGAGAGGGAGACTTAGCTTTATTCTAGGAGGATAAATGGCAACAAGAACCTATACTGTTAAAAGAGGACTTGGGGGACCTCAAGGAAGAGACAAATACTAAAGGGTTATCTAAGGTAAAATATTTTTTGGACCAAACCAATAGTATAGGAAAATGGAGAACTTGGAGGAACTTTGATTATAGGGATGACAACCCCCTGAAAGCTAAAGCAGAGGCACTTATGAAAATGTTATAACAAGGGAAGATTTTAGTGTCAGGGGGGCATGAGAAACTGAGATGGGGAAACAATAATGAGGGTACCTTTAATCTTAAGGAGGCAAAACTCATACTCCTTGAACTGGATTCCCATGTTCCGGATAGGATTTGGCAAGACCTATGGAGGCACCAAGGTTGGATGAAGATTAAACTCTTCATGTGGCTGGTTCATCATAAGAAAATTTTGACTCGGGATAACATTCGGAAGAGGGGTGTCTTGGGGCCTTCTAGATGCCAGCTCTGTGAAGCCCAAGAGGAAACAATGGAGCACCTTCTCAACAATTGCATTTTTACCTCCAAGTTGTGGGATTATTTTGCCACCATTTTCCAATAGACTGATAGGGACAAAGGCAGTATTATCAACACCCTAAACTGGAGAAGAAACTTTTCAGATTATGAATTTCTTGGCTCAGCATGGGCTCTTATGCTAAGCTTCATTATATGGAATGTCTAGAAAGAAAGGAACAATAGAATCTTCAAGAATGAAAGGAAGCCCTCCCAACGCCTTTATGAGCAGATATTAAAACAACTTAAGGAGATAGTTGGCACTATAGTGCAAAATCCCCCTAATAACCCACCTTCAGTAGCAGAATTGAGGATTCTCAATCAGCTGGGTTTCTAGGGACTTATTCCTTAGGGCCCGAATAGGAAGGTAATAATAATGGAATCTGAGTAGGATTTATGGCATCCTCCCCTTAAGGGTGTTTTGAAATGCAACATTGATGGGGATTCAAAAGGCAACCCGGGCACTGCTGGTTATGGAGGGGTGTTAAGGGATGAGAACGAAAGTATTCTTTACATCTTCTATTGCCATTTAGGATGTGCCACCAACAATATGGCAGAATTAATGGTTATGGAGCAATGTTTAGATTTCCTAGAACAGGATAACCGCCAAAATGTGATTGTTGAAGCTGATTCTGAGTTAATCATTAAATCGGTCAAGAGAATCAGCTGGGGTAGGGTGCCGAAAAAAGCCTCAAGAAACTGGAGGCTGCTCCAAGTCTTTCAACGGATTTAGTTTCACCTCCAGTGCCTTCGAACAGTAAGTTTTAAACATGTGCGAAGAATGACCAATAAATTGGCAGATATTAGGGCCAATTAAGGAGTGATCTGTACAGAAAACAGGGTTGTGATGGGTTGGTAAGATTTTCCTCATAACAGATTAAAGGCGAATTGTTACGACCAGGCAGATGAAGATAGGATGGTGTTTCGGAATAGAGCCATGGACGCAGGGTCCAGATGACTCAGTTTCTTTATGATTAGCGGTTTTTTCACAATCTGGTCTTTAGTGGGTTGTAGGTCATTGTTGGCCTTCGCAACCTGGGTAAGTACATCCATAGAGTCTCCAGGTGGAAGCAACCCGGGAGACTCTGCTTTTTGGATGGTCAGCAGGATGGCGGGAGTTACATCTTACATTGGTTTAGGTAGAGGAGATGCCATGAGGGGCCGGAATCTAAGATCTCTTGGCAGCCTCAAAACCTAGGGTTTTCCTTCTTTGTACGCAATATCGCATCTGGGGCAGTTTTGCGATGATCACAGGCCTTGCAAGTAGGAAGTGGTTTTTCCAAAATGGGAACGATTCCATTCAGCGAGCTACATGTGGCCTAGGGGTAGGATAGAATACCGCCTTCATCGTGCACTATTGTTCAGTGATGTAGACCCATGTGATATGATCCTTAGCCATCAGATTAAGCAAGGCGGATCTACGGTCAGGAACAATCGAACATGTTGGTGGGTCCATGTGGGTAAGTGTCGTGCTTATAAGTACTACGAAATCGGCGACTACCGTTGGATCAGGTGAGGAGGTTTGATGATTGAGATTAAATATGCAAGTAAGGATGACGGAGGGAGTCCTTAATGCATTTTATTCTTGGCGAGATGCAAAATGTTCTTGGCAAGAATTGTAATTTTTTGTACATTCTACAGGTTCAAGGGTTCGTGAGTTATTCAGAAATGAAATCCTTAGAGATTGGTACATGTGTTCCTCTTCACGTCCGATACTTTATTCTCATTAGCCGGCTTCAACATTGTTTTTCTTTTGAGGGTTTTGAGGTTTTGTTTGTAGGGATCGCGGCTCTTGCCTTTGGCCTGTTGACAGATTGAGATTGGTTTTTTCCTTGGTCCACAGCTCCTCGTGGAATGTTGTATTTTATGTATTTTATTTACCGATTAATGGAATAGAAGGTTCGACTCTTGCTTCAGCAAAAAAATGTATGCCATCTCATTGTAGTGTGCCATGTCATCATTTATTTTCACATCATCATCTTTAGGCCAATCGTGAACTACCAAGTCAGTCACTATCATCCTATCTTAATTTACCAACACAACATCCACATGATGGGTTCCATGTCACCATTAGGAGTGCTAATGGGTCCCTGTGAAAACCAACTAAGGGGTCTAATAGATATCTTCCATGTGTTAATGCGACAATAGTACAATGTGGGGGTTAGGAACCTCATTAAACTTCTCAAATCTTGACACTTCATACATTTTCCATGTGATTTTCAATGTTCAAATCCACTGGAAGACTTTCTAACTTTAACTCAATCAAATGGTGTTAAATTTCATGTGCTATATACCATATATTTCCCACAAAGTCAAATATTCAATTTGAAGATATGCAATATTTAAGAAAATCAACATTTTTCACAATAAATTTGGTTCTTTTTCTCATTGCAATTGTCAACTTCAATCTATAAAAATTTCTCATCTGAGAGAATTTTTTCCAAGGGTAATATGTTGTTAGAAATATATTGGAGAGGAATATTCAACAATATCATCCATAGATCCATTTGAGCATTATAATTTTTCCAAAAAATAACTAAACTTTGAGGAACTTAGACATCTTAAGACAAGATCATTAGGTTGTCATATTTCTTCCTTTGACTCATTGCTTCTTCCTTAGACTTCCCCTTTGGAATAAATGTCACTAGTTGTCATCAATAACAATATTAAGTCCAACAATTTTATAGTAGGATCACTTGCCAAGGCCATTGTGTCAAGTAAGTTGTAATTCTAACCTAACAATAAAGTGAAGGTACTAGTAGTTGCACCACTTTTTTATTTGATGATCAATATTATGTTTTTCGTTAACAATGGTGTTGGTTGTCAAGGATATGGTTTTAAACAAGTTATCATTTTAACCCTAAGAAAAAGGGTAATGCTATTGGGACACCCATTTTTGTTTCCTACTAAGTAAAGAAAACACCCTACTCTAAAGGATATTGAGATACCCTTCTAAACATTGTCAAAATTAGGGATAATTTTGGGGGATAATATTCACAGATGGGCTAATTTTTCGTGCTTCTTCAAAAAAAAGATTCACCAATTTCCACATTTTGTAAAAATGATTCGTCCAAATTTTATAGTACAAAATTATTTTACCTTAAAAATAACCAATAATTTATAGAGTATATAAAATCATTAGAAATTAAATTTTTTACAAAAAAATGTTATACATTTTACAATTTTCATATTAAGGACTAGTAAGATTTGCTAAAGTTTTTAACTTTAATATAAATTTTCATCGTTAAAATTTTCCTTGATCAAAATTCAATTTGAAGTGATGTGTTGATGGTAGATGCCACACCTCTTTGGAATTTTTTATTTTTTTTCCCGGAAAGAGAGAAGCTTATTGCAATGGTTTAGCAATAAAAAATTGTGGATGTTTTTCTTAAGTTTTCTAGTCCTTGTCTATCCATGCTACCACACAAACTAATGCTAGTATCTCTTTTTTTTTTAAGATCCTTCTATTATGTTTTTTGCATAATTTCCAAAGTAGAAACCATAGAAAGGAGTTCCAAATCATATTTAGAATGGTTTTTTTATACGGGCTAGTGTTATTTTTCTAGAGTTTGGATTATGTCTACTCATTCTCTCTTAGATTATGTACAAATAGTTGCACAATTGTCTCAAATGATTGAGGCGACCATATTTTCATTGAATAAGTGATATGATGATTCTTTCTCCAATCTACACATCAAACAGATTGATGGTCCTACATAATTTCTTTTGTTTAAATTAGCCCAATCTAGAGTCTTCCTCCTAGCTAATAGCCATATAAAGACTGATACTTTCAACTATAGTTCATGATTCTAGACCTTGTCCTACATTTGTTTCTTGTATGTGGTGTACAAACCAAATACTATTTGGTAGTATTTCTTGACTTGATATTTCCATCTCCTTCATAGCCCCATCTCAAGAAATCCCATTTGATCTTATATTTTACCTTTTTATATTCTAGTTGAGCCTTCATTTGCTTGCAAGCCCCAATATCATATTTTACTGACCAAGTCTCACATAATTTCCACACCCTTTCACAAAATGGATTTGAGTCATCATGCTAAACCAAATTGTGATATAACTTCATCCACCCTTTATCCAACATAAATTCCTTTATTTGTTGGAAGAGGTATTGGTCATCTAGGATGAGTACTTTCCACTATAGTTTAGGATTCTAGACCTTGTCCTACATTTTTTTCTTGTATGTGGTGTACAAACCAACTATTATTTGGTAGTATTTCTTGACTTGAAATTTCCATCTCCTCCCTAACCCCATCTCAAGATATCCAATTTGATCTTATATTTTACCATTTTATTATCTATTTGAGCCTTAATTTTCTGGGGAGCCTCAATATCCTATTTTATTGACCAAGTCTCACATCATTTCCACACCCTTTCACAAAATTGATTTGAGTCATCATGCTAATTCAAATAGTGTTATAACTTCATCCACCATTTAGCCAACATGGATTCCTTTATTTTTTGTAAGAGGTATTGGCGATCTAGGATGATCACTTTCCACCATATTTCTTCACATAAAAGAACCAGATGCCCATTTTAGACTTCCCAAAAAAAATTCCCCTACATTAGACATCTATTGTTCCATTTTAATTGGCTAGGAAATTCCCATTCCATTTGAACTAGTGATTCTTCAAGACATTGGTTGCATATTCAAATCACCACACCTTTTCCCATATTTCTCGTAATTATTTTATCCATCTCCACCAAGTCTTCATTGTTAGGTATTTATTCATGATTAGAGGGTGTTTGATGCCTAAACCTATGGGTGTTGGCAATAATACTGAGAGGGGGGGAGGGGGGGTGTGAATCAATATTAGTAGCCAATAATATTTCATTTCCATATTCAGATTCGTATACGCTACTTCGGTTAATGAAACTTGTTTGTATATGCAACTATATGTAAGGAAACTAGCATATACTCTGTAAACTTATAATTTAGTTAATTCTTCATATGTTGATCTTTAATCTATGCATCAAAACCATATAAACAATAACCAGGAGCAGTAAAAACAAAACAGACAATCACACACATGAACACAAGATATAAGGTAGAAACCCAATGTGGGTGAAAACTACCTACTGCAATCGTCTCTATCTTCCTTTTAATAAGAAACTTCTTTTTACAATTTTTGTACTGGTACAGTCTTATACCAATACGCAGGCTTCTACCTGCAAAAGGCTATAACCTTCTCTCGTTATTTAGCTTCTCTTGGAAGGGAGCTACAACCCCCTAGCTCTTGTACTAGCTGATGTGTTTACTAGTACGTAGGTGCTGGCCTACAGAAGGCTACAACCTTCTCTTTTCTTCCAGGGACCACGTTTCATAAATTTTCAGACTGGATCCACTAATAACATCAATCAAACATCAAATATATTTGCATCAACCAATTTCCTTTGCACTGAATCAAACAATCACTTCTCAGAATGTTGTAACCAGAATATAGTAATAGTGACCAAAACCCAAGCCAGAGCCCAGAACACTGCAACAACAAATAGAAGTAGCTAAAGCATATTTTATGAGGTGTACACTACTTCAATGTGTCGAACCTGTGTCCATATGCACTTTTCTCAAGGTGAACCTGCGTATACGTTGTTTTGAAATGCCGAACTAGCGTGTATATGTGCCTTTGGTATAGTGAACCTGCGTACAGATCTGTGAATGATGATTTAACCTTTACAGCTATTCAAACATCAATTATACCCAAATCATCATATTTACACATTAAGACATGCACCAATTATTTAGATAAAAGATCAAAACCACACAAAGATACTTCTCTTCAAGCCTTAAGATCTTGACCCATCAATAGAACTTATCCTGCATCAAGCGCTCAGGTTCATCCTTGATTCAGATATGCACCATAACCCATTAACCTATATTCTAAACCTTTCTCTTCATTAGATATTCAATTCATGAGTGCCTTTGCCTAATGATCTTCTCCTCCTTTTATAGTCTTAGGCCTTACTCAATACCATGGTCCAAAACCACTTAGAGCCAATACCTTAGACCAAATACCTGGGGTCAACATTTCAGACAAGATACCTTGGACCAATACCATGGATCAAAATACCATGGACCAAATACTAAAGACCAAAACTAAGTTTTCCAACATGTATGCACCTTACATTCTGTGAAAGTGCGTGTGTACACTATACTCGCCTTTTGGTCTATGAACTCACGTGTACACACGGCTTAGTCAATGGGTAACCTGTGTATACCTCTTTTCTCTTCATTCTGTGAGTCTGAGCTGTGATCTATCATCTAAGTGAGTTGACATCAAGGACAAAACTTGTGTCATAATTCCAAATCTGTATGACAATGCCAACAATCTCCCCCTTTGGAATTGATGGCAACCCCAAGTCACTCTCCCCCTTTGTCATTAAGGGAAAAGGGTTATGCTCCCCCTCATTACATGTTGAAATATCTGATATGTTGAAGTGTGTTGATTGAGCTCCATGCTCAGGTTCATGCTCCCCCTGAATGTAAGAAAGGTCTGCAAAAACATGACTTTATACATACATCATAAATGACCTTCCTATCACCAATAACTCATACATGCATCCATCTCCCAACCAAGTGGGGATATACCAAGTTTGACTCATCCACCCAACCAAGTGGGTATATACCAAATGTTTATACACATCAAAACAAGAACATTACATCATCCATCCCATGCATAGTGGGGAAAAAAATAGGTCATTTCATGACCTTGACATTAAAATATATACATGACATAGAGACCAAATATCTAAAGAAAGACTATGATAGTTATCAGCAACTATCATCACCAACATCTATCAATCACCATCTAGACTAGCAACCATGATCTCCCCATGAACCTGTTCCACTTGAACCAAAAACAACTGTGAATTTGTATCAAGATCTTCTAAGATAATGCCAACAATGCATTACTGTAAGTATATGCTCCCCTTGAACATGTGCCAGATGATCACTGTCAAACCCATATCAAATAGCTTTCATCCATTGTTTTTCTTCAAACCAACATATATGTAACTGTATCCATAGAAATCAGCATATGTACACAGATACGCTTCATTCAACTCGTGTATAAACACTTTTCTCTAAAACAGATAAGTTTCAACAGTAAGATGATGCATCAACTACTCCCAGCTTCTATCTGAGATATTCAAATGTCTCTTTGGGTAGTGGTTTGGTGAATATATCAACAATCTGTTCTTTGGAGGGAACATACTCTAATTTGACCTTTTGTTCAAGCACTTGTTTACGTAGAAAGTGATATTTGATGGGTATGTGCTTAGTCTTGGAATGCATGACTGGATTCTTTGAAATACTGATTGCACTTGTATTATCACATATAATGGAGATGGGTGGAGTACATGTGATCTGAATTTCTTGTAATGTTTGCATCATCCAAGGGAGTTGTGTGTAGCAAGATGCAACAGCCACATATTCTGCTTCAGCTGTAGATAATGCACTTGAACTTTGTTTCTTGCTGAACCAAGACACTAATATGGAACCCATATAGAATGCACCACCACTAGTGCTTTTTCTGTCATCCACACTTCCTGCCCAATCTACATCTGTATATGCATGAAGTGTAAGATCTGTATCTCTAGGATACCATAAACCTAAAGTTTTGTGTTCCCTTGATATAATTTTGAAAATTCTTTTGATTGTCTGAAGGTGTGATCCCTTCTGGATTTGTTGGAATCTTCCACCTATTCCACTGCAGTGCATATGTTTGGTCGGGTAACCTGTAGATAAAGTTAGACTGCCAATCAGGTCTGTAAGGTTGGTTGATGGTCTGTTATTGATTCTATCCATTTGAGTAAGCACTGCCATCCTATTTACATAGGGGTAATATCGGTTTAGAATCTCCATGCCATATTTTTTCAAATGACTGCTGTGAGAATACTTGGTTTGTGATAGAAAAATACCATCTTTATTTTGTTGAACTTGTAAACCAAGAAAATATGTGAGCTCACCAAGCAGGGACATTACAAATTCTTTCTGCATTACCAAAGAAAAATTTTGACTCATGGCTTCTTCATTGCTACCAAAAATGATATCATCAACATACACAACAAGTATTAGAAATTTGTCATTGTCAATATTTGTATATAGATTGCTATCAACTGATCCTTTTGAAAAACCTTGTTGATGGAAGTATTTGTCAAGACGGTAATACTAGGCCCGTGGAGATTGTTTTAAACCATAGAGGGCCTTTCTGAGTCCGCATACAAGTTTTAGATCATTTCCAAGTATGAATCCATGTGGTTGCTCAATATATACTTCTTCTTCTAAGTCTCCATTAAGAAAAGCATATTTTACATTCATTTGGTATACTTTGAATTTTTTAAAACTAGAAAGAGCAAGGAACATTCTTATGGCTTCAAGTTTAGCAACAGGTGCAAAAGTTTCTTCAAAATCTATACCTTCTTGTTGAGCATATCCTTTACAAACAAGTTTGGCCTTGTTTCTAATAACTTCTCCATTTTCATTCATCTTGTTTTTTAATATCCATTTGGTTCCTATGATATTCTTATCATGAGGTCTAGGAACTAATTCCCAAGTATTATTCTTTTCGATTTGCTCAAGTTCTTCATTCATGGCCTTGACCCAACATTTGTCTCTGCATGCTTCCTTTACATTTTGAGGTCCAATGGAGGAAAGCAATGCTATATAGCTTGAAGCTTCTATAATAGTTCTTCTTGTCTGCACACCTACCTCTTTCTACCCCAAGATTTGAGTCTTTGGATGATTTTTCTGAACATACCTGGATGGCGTTTTTTCTTCTATCGTTATCTGTTCTTTTGGTGCTTCATTGGTTTCTTATTCTTCTTTAGAATTAATCTAATTTGATGTGGAAGGATAATCCTCATCTTCTCCAAAATCTTTGGTTTTTACCTGCTTTGGATTTTTTCCTGCTTCATCAACCACAACATCAATACTTTCAATAATTTTCCCAAGTCTTTTATTATAACACTTATATCCTTTACTTCCGGGAGAGTAACCAAAGAGAATGCCTTCATCTGCTCTGAGTTAAAACTTGCCAAGTTTTTCATTAGTCCTTTTGATGTAACATTTTCTTCCAAAAACTTTGAAGTATTTTACAGTAGGATTCGTACCGTACCAAAGTTCATGTGGAGTTTGAGTGTTGTTTACCCGAATGTTTGCTTTGTTGAGAATAGTGACGACAGCAAATGCAACATCACCCCAGAAGGTTGCAGGATTTTTAGACTCATCTAGCATGGCATGAGCCATTTGTTGAGCAGTTCTTTTCATCCTTTCTACCACTCCATTTTGCTGAGGATTCCTTGCGGTGGAGAATTCCCTTTTTATTCCATGTTCTTCACAAAAGTCGAAGAATTCATCTGAGGTAAATTCCCCTCCTCGATCAGATTTGAGGCATTTGATTTTGCGATCTGATTCATTTTCAACCAAGGCTTTGAAGGCTTTGAACTTTTCAAATGCTTCATCTTTATGCTTTAGAAGTCCTATCCAACACATTCTGGAAAAGTTTTCAATGAACAATATAAATTATTCTTCTCCATGAGGTGACTTTTTCCTTGATGATCCACATAAATCAGTATGAGCAAGTTCAAGAGGGTTACTAGCTGAACCTTCCTTTTGATGGAAATGTGCTATGGTTTGCTTACCAAATTGACATGATTTGCATATTGTATTTTTTGGAATGCTGATATCAGGAAGATCACGAACAACCTGCAATCTGCATGCTTTTCTTATTTGAGAGAAGCTTAGATGCCCCAATCTTTTGTGCCATAGCCAGTGTTCATCAATTTTTCTTAGGTAGCATTGTTGTTGTCCTCCCTTGAGTATGTATAGGTTGTTTGGAGTTCTTATACCTTTGATCACTGTTTTTCCTGTATCAAGCTCACGAACAACACATCCATTTGATCGAAATACTACTTCATTTCCTTGATCACACATTTGACTGACACTCAATAGATTATGCTTTAGACCATAAACATACATAACATTCCCATCTTTAACCTTTTCTTTTAAGAGAACAAAATCTTTACCTTTTATGACAGCAAGAGTGTCATTTCCAAATGAGACCTTCTTTTCCTTTTCTAAGGCATTATATGACTAAAGTTTTTCTTTATCACCTGTCATGTGTTTTGAGCATCCACTGTCAATGTACCACTGATTTTCTTGTCCTT